>CM025789.1:14937609-14954708 GCA_014635995.1 Sarcophaga peregrina
ATCATCAGCAATTAGAATCGTTTACATTTGAAAGGCCATACACCGCAAAACAAGTTCGTTCTGAACTTTTAGAACCTCATTCACAACATTAAAGGTGACCGCACACGTATACACACAGTGCACTGTGTACACACAGTGCTATGCGGTAGTCTATAAAATTCGGCGGGGGGGAAAAAAAAACTTGGTACTCCCCTACGAACAAACCTATTATGTTCGGTGGCTATAAACTCTGTGTAATTTAAATGACCACACATTTTAATACCTGGTGTTTGTATTGTAATATTTAATGTTCAACATTTGAAATTAAATTTTGAAAAAAAATTTTTCCTACACCTACACTCTCCATTTCCCTTCCTGTGTGTGTGTGTTTTTTTCTCCCTCTCTGCAGCCATTTTGTGTAAGTTTTTAATATCATAACCTCTCTGCCACCTGTCTAACTGCCCAAAACAGCCTTTAGCCAGCAAAAAGAAGAAAGAAAGAGAAAAAAAACTATTCAGAATTTCAAATGAGTGGTAAATTAATTAAATATTAAATGTTAGAGAACTTTTTACACTGTCATACAACAACAACAACACAACAATGTCAGTAATAGCAACAACAGTAGTAATAACCACACTCCACAGATATTAAATTAAAATGAATGACTAGAACATAAAATGTAAAATTACAAATACGAGAAATAAAAGCACAATAATGTACTTTGACCAATTGGTCTAGGTCTATTTATTGGGTAAGGGCGAAAAAAATTGTGGTCAAACGGCCATCAAAGCATTGGATTCTAGTGTAATAAACTCCAAGACGGTGGTGTACGACTGTCGCAGATGTCTTTATGGGATGGCGAACCGATGTGATGTTTGTATCACATGGGTACCGGGCCATAGAGACAATGCCGGCAACTACAGAGCGAATGATTTGGAAAGAAGGGGCCCAACCATCGCGTTCTCTGATGAATTCTTAACATTGGGAATCCCTTTAAATACCTGTGGGCTTATAATAGACAATACAATCGTGGATCTTGTCAACAGTACGTGGTTAGCTTCGGATAAAGGCAGAGCGGCGCAGAAATCTGGCCAAGGCCGGATAGGAGGCGCACGACGACTCTGTTAAAACTCCAAAGTAGCAGCCTCAGCGCTGTTATCGGGGTTATTGCGGGGCATTGTATTATAGGAACGCATGCGAGGCGTATTAGTCTTGGACACCTCGCGAATGATTTCTGCAGCAGCTGTGGAAATAAGGAAGAGGATGAAACTTTTCTTCACCTACTGGGCACATGCCCGGCACTTGCTCAGAGGAGAAAGAGACACCTGGTTGCCTAGGTTAGGTTAGGTTAGTAGCAGGCTCACCGCTGTTATCGGGGTTATTACAGGGCATTGTATTATAGGAACGCATGCGAGGCGTATTAGTCTTGGACACCTCGCGAATGATTTCTGCAGAAGCTGTGGAAATAAGGAAGAGGATGAAACTTTTCTTCACCTACTGTGTACATGCCCGGCACTTGGACAGAGGAGAAAGAGACACCTGGTTGCCTAGGTTAGGTTAGGTTAGTAGCAGGCTCAGCCCTGTTATCGGGGTTATTACAAGGCATTGTATTATAGGAACGCATGCGAGGCGTATTGGTCTTGGACACCTCGCGAATGATTTCTGCAGAAGCTGTGGAAATGAGAAAGAGGATGAAACTTTTCTTTACCTAGTGGGCACATGCCCGGCACTTGGTCAGACGAGAAAGAGACATCTGGTTGCCTACTACATGGAAGACTTAGGTTAGTTTAGGTTAGGTTACAGGAAGTGTACTTGTCAAATTCTGACAAGTACAGTTACCCGGTGGTCGAATTGACCCATTGTACAATGTCCTAGCTTCTCACACTACTTATGTTGTGTGCGTTAATTTTATACATGAGTAACGGGGCCTACAGTTTAAAGTCGACTCCCAAGGACATATTTTTTAAAAGGCATTTGATGGCAATTTTATTTGCTCTCAGAGTTTTTGCCGGAAATCTGTTGAAAGGAAGTCACCGAAAAAGTTTTTTTATATTTTCGTTTTGATGTCTGGCCTGGGATTCGAACTCGACACTTTCGTCTAATAAGCCAACGCACTACCTACAAAACCACGGCGACTTCATAAAGGAACACCTAGATGAACTGTCATGCATGGATATCGGTAGTCTATGTTGCTTCATCGGAAGTTCCCTGTGGTTCCTGAAATAGGCCAGAAGATGAAACTGTGGTATCACAATGGATCCTGTATGCGGGCTAAGTGTGTCCGCCCATTACTCCATTTTGTGGACTTCTACCTACCAACCTACCTACCTACCTTTTAAAAACGTTTAAAATATGAGCTTGTAGATTAGAAATGAAATAAAAATAAATTTAATGTTTAGTTTTAATTAAAATTCTTTATTATTAGCACAATTCTGTAAGCCACTGTTTACAACTTGATGTAAACAATAACAATTCCTTGTTTTTTTTTTGTTATTCCTCTGTTTACACCATTTGCATTAACAAAAACAATTACTAGGCAATAATGCGACAAATTTTTGTAATGGAGATATTTAAACCACGATTATTCTCTACAAATACAGTCCATCTTTACACAAGACTGACTGAACTTTTACTGACAGTGTAATGAATAATCTTGAAGGCGAATGTTCATGACTTTGTCTTCTAGAAATCTCTCTGATCTTTGTAATGGGGATCTTGAAACCACAGTTAGTCAATTGCCTGTTTTGCTTTGCCTTTTATGTGGCAATGTAAACAGTTTATTTATGAAGGCAAATGTTCAAGGCTTCCCCTTCTTGAGATCTCTATAAATGTAAACATCATCGTTTCATTGTTGTTGTTTGTGTGATTTGTTTACATTTATTATTGTAGAGTTGTTTGTGTATTTTTGTTAACTTGTTTACCATTTTTTGTATGCTGGTGTTTATTGTTATATTAAGCAGTACGATAATTTGTAAACAAGTTTATTTACTGCATTGTTTTGTTTTTGTAACGTTTGTTTGTAATTTTAATGTTAAACGATGTAAAAGCAAAACGCTGGTATCTTCATTCTTCACCTGCCCAATCATTTAAATATTCGAAATATTCGAAATTATTCGAAATTATGCAAATGCATTCGGTTAAATTACAAATGCGTAGAATTTTTTTTTATGGAGAACGTTTACTGCCAACATTTTGACATTCTCCCATGCACATGCATATACACACACACATACATACTTATAAAGAGAGAGAGAGAAAGAGAGAGAGAGAAACAATGTGTAATGGGGCCACCATAGGAGATTAAAGTAAATATTGAAGAGTTTTGTAAATGACATGAAGAAAATTTTTTGAAAATTTTTCTTATTTTTTTCGAATTTTATTTTGTATGTTTCAAATTGATAACACAAACCAGAGTCAAAAAACAAACAACACAATCACAATAAACTGATGATGTAATAAAAGGCTTAAGCCAGAGAGAGAGAATGTCTGGTGCAGGATTTACTTGTCAAATTATTGTTGAACTGAAAACTTGTTTTTGAAGACCAGAGAGACGTTTTTGAGATTTTTTTTGTGAAAACTTCAAAACAATAAAAAATATTTTTTGAATTGGAAAAAAAAACAACAGAATTAGTTTCAATGAGTTGCAATTTTTGTTGTGATTGCTGTAACACTTATACCCTAGTGGCCTAATCAATCAAAACCAGCAACAAAAGAAGAGTTTTTCATTTCCAAGAAAATTTACAAATTTTTAAAGAATTTCTCTTTAAAAGAGCGCGTAACTGAAAGCAGTGAATGCATGAAAAAAATTCACATCCGCCCCCTGGGTACAGCTTAATTGGGTGCAGTTAGATAGCGTTGTACTACCAGTATTGGCTTTTCCACCATATGGTTTCGTTTTTTATCTTTAAAAAACGTTTGAAATACAAGTTTGCAAATTGCAATAAAATAAAAATAAATTTTGTGTTATTTTTAATAAAAATTCTTTATTGTTTGCATAATTCTGTGTGCCACTGTTCACAACTTGATGTAAACAACAACAATTGCTTTGTTTGTTATTCTTCTTTACACACTTTGCGTTAACACTAATAATTGTTCGCCAGATCTTAAAAACAGAGATCTTTACACACAACGCGTCTTCACCCAAGACTGACTGAATTGTTACTTACCCTGTTATGCCATTTAATACTAGGGTACAAGAATTCTACCGGTTTTCAGGTTTCCAAGTCCCTGACAATGACAGAGATGATATTCTATGATCTCGTCTCGTCCCCACTGTTAGTCAATTGCCTGTTTTGCTTTGCCTTTTATGTGGCAATGTAAACAGTTTATTTATGAAGGCAAATGTTCAAGGCTTCCCCTTCTTGAGATCTCTATAAATGTAAACATCATCGTTTCATTGTTGTTGTTTGTGTGATTTGTTTACATTTATTATTGTAGAGTTGTTTGTGTATTTTTGTTAACTTGTTTACCATTTTTTGTATGCTGGTGTTTATTGTTATATTAAGCAGTACGATAATTTGTAAACAAGTTTATTTACTGCATTGTTTTGTTTTTGTAACGTTTGTTTGTAATTTTAATGTTAAACGATGTAAAAGCAAAACGCTGGTATCTTCATTCTTCACCTGCCCAATCATTTAAATATTCGAAATTATTCGAAATTATTCGAAATTATGCAAATGCATTCGGTTAAATTACAAATGCGTAGAATTTTTTTTTATGGAGAACGTTTACTGCCAACATTTTGACATTCTCCCATGCACATGCATATACACACACACACATACATACTTATAAAGAGAGAGAGAGAGAAAGAGAGAGAGAGAAACAATGTGTAATGGGGCCACCATAGGAGATTAAAGTAAATATTGAAGAGTTTTGTAAATGACATGAAAAGAATAATTTTTTGAAAATTTTTCTTATTTTTTTCGAATTTTATTTTGTATGTTTCAAATTGATAACACAAACCAGAGTCAAAAAACAAACACAAACACAATCACAATAAACTGATGATGTAATAAAAGGCTTAAGCCAGAGAGAGAGAATGTCTGGTGCAGGATTTACTTGTCAAATTATTGTTGAACTGAAAATCTTGTTTTTGAAGACCAGAGAGACGTTTTTGAGATTTTTTTTTTGTGAAAACTTCAAAACAATAAAAAATATTTTTTTGAATTGGAAAAAAACAACAGAATTAGTTTCAATGAGTTGCAATTTATTGTTGTGATTGCTGTAACACTTATACCCTAGTGGCCTAATCAATCAAAACCAGCAACAAAAGAAGAGTTTTTCATTTCCAAGAAAATTTACAAATTTTTAAAGAATTTCTCTTTAAAAAGAGCGTAACTGTAAGCAGTGAATGCATGAAAAAAATTCACATCCGCCCCCTGGGTACAGCTTAATTGGGTGCAGTTAGATAGCGTTGTACTACCAGTATTGGCTTTTCCACCATATGGTTTCGTTTTTATTCTTTTAAAAACGTTTGAAATACAAGTTTGCAAATTGCAAATAAAATAAAAATAAATTTTGTGTTAATTTTTAATAAAAATTCTTTATTGTTTGCATAATTCTGTGTGCCACTGTTCACAACTTGATGTAAACAACAACAATTGCTTTGTTTGTTATTCTTCTTTACACACTTTTGCGTTAACACTAATAATTGTTCGCCAGATCTTAAAAACAGAGATCTTTACACACAACGCGTCTTCACCCAAGACTGACTGAATTGTTACTTACCCTGTTATGCCATTTAATACTACGGGTACAAGAATTCTACCGGTTTTCAGGTTTCCAAGTCCCTGACAATGACAGAGATGATATTCTATGATCTCGTCTCGTCCCCACTGTGGCAACCGTTGTAAGGTATGTAAGGTTATAAGGTGGATAAAGTAAGTTCGAAGTTGTTATAAGGTATTCCCAGTCTCCGGGCATAAACAGTCTTCCCTGATCACTGCTGTAAATTTTCTTAGTTAGAAGCTTGAAAAGTTCACTGTAAATTCTGTTCTTAATATATCCATGTAGGGCCATATCTGTCTGATTCCCGTACATTGGGGTTCATTAACCCATCTTACCTTTGTTAATAAATGGAGTTAGGTTAGGTTAGGTTAGAGGACGTGTACTTGTCAATTCTGACAAGTTCAGTACTCGGTGGTTGAATTGACCCATTGTACTACGTCCTAGCTTCTCATACCACTTATGTTGTGTGCTGTAATTTATACTTGAGTGGCGGGGACCTACAGTTTAAAGTCGACTACGAACGACAGATTTTTGAGAAGCTTTTCATGGTAATTTTTACTCTCAGAGTCTTTGCCAGAAATCTGCTGAGAGGAAGTCGCCGAAAAAATATTTTTTGCTTTGATGTCTGACCTGGGATTCGAACTCGGGTCTTTCGTTTAATAAGCCAACACACTACCTACTAGACCACGGCGACCTCTTAATAAATGGGAGTTTCTGTGCGAGCATTTGTTTAAGTCTCTGTGGAGGATTGCTTATCTCATGTAGAAATTTTAATTGAATTTTCCATGGTGCCAGCTTTAGCAAGATAGTCGGACTTGATGCTGCCTTTACTGGTCCCGTATCCAAGAATTCATATGAGAGCAACCGAGATTATTGCTGGCTCCAGAAATGTGTAAGTTTTTAATTTTCAAGCATTTTCTAGAGTAGCTAGATTGCAGAAAGGGCATCATAATCCATTTTAGTTTCCGTATCCCTAATCGGGCTTTTGCTATTTAGTGACACTAACCACGTAGTTAGGTAGGTATTATGTTGAATTATTAGACGTGAGACAGCGTTTCAAACCCCAGAACAGGAATTATTAGACGTGAGATCACATTTTAAAACCCCAGATCAGATATCCCCAATGAAACGAAATCTCAAAAAATATTTCTTTAGGCGACTTCCTCTCAACAGATTTCTGGCAAAAACTCTGAGAGTTCCTAAAGTTTTGTATAAAATTAACACAAAGAACAGTAGTGTAAGAAGCTGGATAGTATTCCTGACCACAGGGTTGTAAAGACCGCATGATCCACGTGAAATACGTATCAATTCTCTATCCATAAATCAACAATCTCAGGTCAAGCATATCTGCGTAATTCCTCTGCTTACTTATACTCCCTTTCCTAGTTCCAATCCTTTTTCCCTATCTCCCTTATTATCCTCTCCCTTTTAGACGTTGTACAATGAGTTAACTGCGCCTCTGGGTACTATATTTGTCCCAATTGCTTAGCACATGTCCACTAATCTAAACATCAACCTAGGTTAAGTGTTGTCCGTAATCTATAGGGATGTCGTACGCGCAATGGATGATTTAGTTCAATCGATTTGATGCCTGGATACATCAATAGAATGAATTTCTATTGGCTAGAACCACTGGTATTATAAAAACTGTTTTTCGTGTTCAAATAACAGCCCTGTGTGTCTCCTTGTAGCTTGAATAGTTTTAGCGATTCATTTCAGTAACTCAACTTTCTGTTAAACTCTTGTAAACTTTCTTTTTTATGTTTCCAGCTTTAGCAAGATAGTCGGACTTGATGCTGCCTTACTGGTCCCGTATCCAAGAATTCATATGAGAGCAACCGAGATTATTGCTGGCTCCAGAAATGTGTAAGTTTTTAATTTTCAAGCATTTTCTAGAGTAGCTAGATTGCAGAAAGGGCATCATAATCCATTTTAGTTTCCGTATCCCTAATCGGGCTTTTGCTATTTATTGACACTAACCACGTAGTTAGGTAGGTATTATGTTGAATTATTAGACGTGAGACAGCGTTTCAAACCCCAGAACAGGAATTATTAGACGTGAGATCACATTTTAAAACCCCAGATCAGATATCCCCAATGAAACGAAATCTCAAAAAATATTTCTTTAGGCGACTTCCTCTCAACAGATTTCTGGCAAAAACTCTGAGAGTTCCTAAAGTTTTGTATAAAATTAACACAAAGAACAGTAGTGTAAGAAGCTGGATAGTATTCCTGACCACAGGTTGTAAAGACCGCATGATCCACGTGAAATACGTATCAATTCTCTATCCATAAATCAACAATCTCAGGTCAAGCATATCTGCGTAATTCCTCTGCTTACTTATACTCCCTTTCCTAGTTCCAATCCTTTTTCCCTATCTCCTTATTATCCTCTCCCTTTTAGACGTTGTACAATGAGTTAACTGCGCCTCTGGGTACTATATTTGTCCCAATTGCTTAGCACATGTCCACTAATCTAAACATCAACTAGGTTAGTGTTGTCCGTAATCTATAGGATGTCGTACGCAGGATGATTTAGTTCAATCGATTTGATGCCTGGATACATCAATAGAATGAATTTCTATTGGCTAGAACCACTGGTATTATAAAAACTGTTTTTCGTGTTCAAATAACAGCCCTGTGTCTCCTTGTAGCTTGAATAGTTTTAGCGATTCATTTCAGTAACTCAACTTTCTGTTAAACTCTTGTAAACTTTCTTTTTTTATGTTTCCAGAACTTGACAAATAAAATCATTAAGTTTGACAAATAAATGAAGCATAATTGAAGGCAACAGAATTGAAGTCTTTAAACATATTCGCATTTCAAATTCTTTTTCGTTGCGAAACTTTATCATGACAATTTCATTTACTCTCTGAGTAACGTCCAGAATCTATAAGAATCTCATTAACCCAAAAGATGGATCGGTTTGCCGCTTCCATACATCAATGGAAGGGATTTAAATTTGCGTTTGTTACAGGATCCAATGGTATTATCGTACATAAATAAACAACAACACGGTGTCTGCTCAAATCTTGAATAGTTTTAATAGCCAAGCTTTTAGCCACATAAACTTTTCCTTTTTATGTTTCCAGAACTTGACAAATAAAATCATTAAGTTTGACAAATAAATGAAGCATATTATCGTACATAAATAAACTGGTTTTTTATGTTCAAGCAACTACAAGGTGTCTACTTGAAACTTGAATAGTTTTAGTAACCAAGCTTTTACCCTTGCAAACTTGTCTTTTTTATGTTTCCAGAACTTGACAAATAAAATCATTAAGTTTGACAAATAAATGAAGCATAATTTGATGGCAAAAGAATTGATGTCTTTAAACATTTTCGCATTTTAAATTCTTTTTCTTTGCGAAACTTAGAGAAACGTCCGGAATCTATGAGAATCCCATGAACGCAATATATGGATCGGTTTGCTGCTTCCGTACATCCAAGGAGGTAATTTTTACGTTTCTTATAGGATCCAATAGTATTATCGTGGATAAATAAACTGTTTTGTATGTTCAATCAGCAACAAGTTGTCACCTCAACCAAGCTTTTACCCTTGTAAACTTGTCTTTTTTATGTTTCCAGAACTTGACAAATTAAACCGTTAAGTTTGGCAAATAAATGCAGCATAATTTAAGGCAACAGAGATGAAATCTTTAACTTTTTACATTGCCTTGTCAATGTGAGGTATCATCGAGTGTTTGAACACTAACTTTACGATCCTGTTTGTTTCGCTTGTTTTCAACTGTCATTGTTAGTAACTGGTTGGTTGGCATTAAAAATGTGGAAAAAAAAACTTTCCAGTTTTAATTTCTCCTTTTGCAATAAATTTAAAACTCATTTGTAATAATTACAAATTGTTTTTTTTTTTTTGTTTTATTTTTATTTCCTTTATTTTCTTCATGCCGGCATATTTATTTTCATTTTTATTACGCTTGGAAATAATAAAAATTATCCGACAATACGCCATTACTCTCTCCAACCAATTTGATTGAATGAAAATAATTGCTTTTACATTTGTCATGTGCGATTTTTTTTCCCCCTTTTTTTATTTTTTTTGGCTCTTTCTATTTTACGTTCTCTTTTGTAATAAAAAAAATGTGGAAATAAATTAACAAAAAATAACAGCAGAAAATAACAAATAAAAAACTGAAAATAATTACGTTTATTTAATAGAAGATAAATGAGTTATTTTAAGTCATTTATTATGTTGTTGTAGAATTTACAATATTTGTTCTTGTTTTCCATACATAATATATGATGCATACAGTGGGCGTCAAAAGATAATCTACATTAATAAATTACCGTTATTTTTATTAATTTTTCTATTGTTTCCTTAACAGTTTTTTAAATTGAAACAAAATAAAATTTCAAAATATTGTCCAAATTTTTTCGTGCACTTTCCTTAAGGGCCATTATTATAACTTGCTATTAAATTTATGAAAATAAAGTTCTAATAAAAAAACTCAATTTGTAATTATTACAAATGATTTTTAAATTTATTGCGCAAAAGAGAAATTAAAACTGGAAACTGAAAAGTTTTTTTTTCCACATTTAATGCCAACCAACCAGTTACAAACAATAACAGTTGAAAACCAACGAAACAAACACGATCGTAAAGTTAGTGTTCAAAAACTTGATAATACTTCATATTGACAAGGCAATGAAAAAAGTTCAAGACTTCATTTCTGTTGCCTTAAATTATGCTTCATTTATTTGTCTAGCTTAATGGTTTAATTTGTCAAGTTCTGGAAACATAAAAAAGGCAAGGGTTAAACTATTCAAAACTATTCAAGTTTTGAGGAGACACCTTGTTGTTGATTGAACATATAAAACAGTTTATTTATCCACTGTGATACTATTGGGTCCTATAAGAAACGTAAAAATTAACTCCTTTAATGTATGGAAGCAGCAAACCGATTCATCAATTCCGTTTATGGGATTCTCATAGATTCCGGACGTTTCTCTAACTTTCGCAATGAAAAAGAATTTGAAATGCGAAAATGTTTAAAGACTTCAATTCTTTTGCCATCAAATTATGCTTCATTTATTTGTCAAACTTAATGAGTTTATTTGTCAAGTTCTGGAAACATAAAAAAGGAAAGTTTAAAGAATAATAGCTTAAGTACTAAAACTATTCAAGCTTCCAAAAGACACCGTGTTGTTGATTAAACATAAAAACCAGTTTATTTATGGACGATAACACCGTTGGATCCTGTAAGAAACGTAAAAATTCACTCCATTGATGTATGGGAGCAGCATATCGATCCATCTTTTGCGTTAAAGAGATTTTTATGCATTCCGGAAGTTACTCCTAGAGAGGATGAAATTGCTATGAAAAAGTATCGCAATGAAAAAGAATTTGAAATGCGAAAATATTTAAAGACTTCTCATAAAATCTGTCGTTCGGAGTCGACTTTAAACTGTAGGTCCCGCTACCACATAAGTGATGTGAGAAACTAGGTTAATAATCCTGACTGATGGGTTCTAATGACCAGTTATGTATGTATGTATACTCATTTTGTTCATATTTGAAGTTGCCATATTAAAAATAATATACAATATGACAAGTTCAAATATAAACTTAACTTTAAAAGTCATCCCTTTAGCTTAACGCTTACTTCTACCACATTGTTCACATACAATAATGAAATACAATTTATCTGCCAGTTAAAATTCTCCCTTTAGTTAACGGCATGTTGTAATAATGACCTGGTAAAAGTTGACTTTGATGATTCTTAGAATTTTATATTTAGTGTACAGTTTCTTTTGATACTCACTGTATACACAGCTACATACATATGTGTGTACAGCCAGCTATTGGCTATAATATACCACTTACATACATACACACAAACATATACTATGTATGTATACAGTGTATGGCGTAATTAGTTTGCAAATGTCCAAATTGGACAGTAACGGACGCACAAAAAAATGTAGGAAAACACTTTTGGTTTGAGAATAATTGAAAAAAAAACAAAACAAAAGTTTTTTACTTCATTTTGGGAACCCAAAAAAAAAACAGAAAAAACTTCACTTGTTACCCACTGTATTGGAGTCCATTTTTATATTTTTTTTATAGTAACAGTAGTAGTGAACACCCGTTGTAGTTTATTGCTAGAATACGGCGTTAATTTAATTTATTAAACCAAGTAAGATTAAATCCGGTGGGTAGTAGTAAGCCTGGCATCTCACATTCACTATCGTTGAGTAGTCTAGTAGATAATTTGGCTTACAAGACATGAAAAATGGTCCTGCTACATATGTATGTGTTCAGTTAGTATTACGACCTAGTTTATCACACCATTTATGTTGTGTGCGTTAATCTTATGCATGAGTGGCGTGATCTACAGTTTAAAGTCGACTTTAAACAGTAAAATTAACGCACACAACATAAATGGTGTGAGAAAGTAGGTTGTAATCTTAGCTAAATGACCAATTATGTTACGTATGCCATCGCTAGCCTTGAAGCTTATTTCACATCATAGGTTTGAGTGCAGTCAAACATTTAAAAGTTGTTATGTAATCTTAACGCCCACTAACATCAGTTTCTTGCACATTGACTAGTTCATAAACATTGCCATTTACGGTGTCTGAACTGTAACAGTGCCAGAGATTATTAGTTGTAACCACTAAAGGTTTGTAATGACTACTTAAGTAATGGTGTTTTCTTTTCTACCAAAAAATGTGCATTTTATTAAGGCAAAATGCAATTTTGCATTTGTTTCTTAAAAATGATTCGCCCTCGAAAAGGGTGGTATGTTTTATTTTAAATAATTCGCACTTGCCAATGGTGGATGGCGGAATTACTGAATTTATTACATTCATATTCAATAGCCGCCCTTTTTTAAATATTTGTGTTATGTTCTTCTCAAATAAAAAATGACATTACAACAGGGTTGGTCAAAAAATTTTTTAATGCACCTTGTAAGAGGGTAACATTACCGAAGTCGCCGTGGTCTAGTGGGTAGTGTGTTGGCTTATTAGACAAAAGGCCTGGGTTCGTATCCCAGGTCAGACATCAAAACGAAAAATATTTCTTCGGCGACTTCCTCTCAGCAGATTTCTAGCAAAGACTCTGAGAGTAAAAATTGCCATGAAAAGCTTCTCAAAAATCTGTCGTTCGGAGTCGACTTTAAACTGTAGGTCCCGCCACTAATGTATAAAATTAACGCACACAACATAAGTGGTGTGAGAAGCTAGGTCGTAATCCTGACTGAAGGGTTGTAATGGCCAATTATGTATGTATGTAAGAGGGTAACATTTTCTTTGTAGAAAAGAAAACACCATAAGAAAGTAAGTAAGTGGCTGTGGTACAGATGCCACTTTTTATAATGTGATCTTATATAGGGTTAGCAGTTGTAGTTTTCAAAAGAAACAAAGATTTCCTTTTAAATACCCATATAAGTATATGTCCAGATATATACTCGTATGCAGTTGTTAATATATTGTATTGGGCACTCTTTTTTTTACATTTACAATGTACAACTGCCCACTATAATTTCGTTCAATAGTTTGTGTAGCTGCAAGTCTGCTGCTGTTGGTTAACAAATTAATGTCATTGGTTTTGATAACAAACGAGTGGATTTTCTCATTAAAATTATTTTTTTGTTTGTTTTTATTTAAAATGTTTATATTTTATACATACATACATATATTCATTTAAGGTATTTTTTAAATTATTTTCTCGATTTTTTTTTAAATAAAAAAAATTTTTAAATTTTATTGAAATTTTGGGGTATCCTGTACATTGTCGCTGAAAAAATATGTACAAACACAGGAAACTTGTAACTTTATTACTATTTTTGCTATACAATACTTGGTTATACCTAGCTTTAAAAAAATATTATAAATTTTATATTAAATTTTATGGGGATTTATTGTAAAAGCTATTCCAATATTTTGTTAGAAACCTATTAAAAATTTTTGCTCTCACAAACCTGGAATATCTACATTTTTAATTCAAAAATTTTCTAACTTATGAAGTAAGGTTATGGTTCAAGTCTTAGCTCAGACATCAGCAAAAAATGAAATACAGTAAGACCCCGCTTAACGCGTGGGTTACGTTCCGATAAGTTCCACAGCTAAACGAGCCAACTTAACACGTACATATAAAATACAATCGGAATCTTTATTCTAGACAAGTATGCATACATACATAATTGGTCATTAAAACCCTTCAGTCAGGATTATTGACCTAGTTTCTCACACTACTTATGTTGTGTGTATTAATTCTATGCATAAGTGGCGGGACCTACAGTTTAAAGTCGACTCCGAGCGACAGATTTGTTGAGAAACTTTTCATGGCAATTTTATTTTTACTCTCAGAGTTTTTGCCAGAAATCTGCTGAGAAGAAATCGACGAAAAAATATTTTTTGTATCTTTTATTTTAATGTCAGGCCTGGGACTCAAACCCTGGCTTTACGTTTAATAAGCCAGCACACTACCTACTAGACCACGGCGACAGGTATACACCGTCACTATATAGAGGACCAGTTTTGGTTGGTTCATAGTCATTTCATTTGATTACGTATTCAACAAGTATCAATACAGTGCACGATTTAGGGGAATCCCAATACTAAAGCGTAATACTGAAACAGCATTAAGCGGAGTCTGACTGTATTTAGAAAATATATCTCTGAGAAGTTCCTTTAAACAGTCTTGTGACAAAAACTCTGAGCGTAAAACTAAAATTGTAATGAAAATTTCCTTAAAATTTTGTCATAAGAAGTTGACTTTAAACTGTAGGGTAGCATGGCTTATGGATAAAATAAATACACTCAATATAGTTGGTGTACAGAGCTGGATTGTAATCCTAACTAAAGGCTTGTACTTACCAAATAATGGAGTAAGTAAGTCTTTATTCTATATTGTTCAGGCTTTATTTATCTCTTCAGTATGCTGTTCAGGCCAAATGTGATTGTTATTGCATAGGGATTAGGTTACTTTTAATTTATTAATTTCTTCTACGTCTTGTTACCGCTGCTGGATGTCCTGATATTCTACTGAGCAGTGTGCTAGACTATTATAGCGAGCACCGTCAATTCAATTCCCACCAGACACTCTGGTCTGTTACACTATGCCGAGCATAAGGTATACGTTACTCAGCCGGTAATATGAGATATAATTTGTAATTGTATTGTAATTAGTAAATACAGTCCAACTTCAATAAATTGAATCACCATTATCCAGAAACAAAAAACTTCAACTTACATAAACTTCAAGTTGAAGAAGTAAAACCTGATAGAATTAGAAAAATTAAAACAAAAAAAAAGTAGAAAAAAGCAGCACTAACAGTTTATTTTTTTACAGTGGAACTTTTATAATTTGAACTTGTATTCTATGAAAATTCAAGTAATAGAAGTTTAAATTATAAAAGTTCCACTGTAAATAAACACAGCATTTAGCTGTGCTTTAACTTATAGGAAATTCAAGTAATAGAACTTCAAATTATAAAAGTTCCACTGTAAATAAATAAATTGTTAGTACTGCTAATGCAGCACATTTTTCCAGCATTTTTTTTTAATTTTTCTTTTGCCTATTCAGTGTTTTTTTTTTTTTTTTTGAGAGAAGTCCCTAACCCGGCTGAATTTTTTCATTCTAGACCATATTTAGACCTTGTTTGTACTCTGTACAAAGCCAGTTGTATGCTACTTACGGTTTTCATCCTCTGTGCAGATTTCTGGCAAAAACCTCTAAGAATAAATAAAATTGTTATGAAAAATTTCTTGAAAAATCTGTCTTTTGGTGGGGACTTTAAATTGCAGGTCCTGAAACTTATGTAAAAAATTAACACGTGCAACAGGGGTGATGTTCGAAGGTAGGTTCTGACACTGACTAAAGGGTTGTAATCACCAATGCATGCATATATGCATATTGTTTGTTTAAGGGATGAGGGACTCACTATGTATCTCCTTACGGATCTTGATACTTAAAATCACTTCTTTTATTTTTACCAAGCTAAGATATTAATGGCGAACTACTTTGTACTGTACTGTCCAGCAGTTAGTGTTTGTGTATTTCTAGCTCTCGAAGTTGACATTTTATTTAACGTTTGTGGCATTCCCTTAATGATTGTACGACTACTAAGTATAATTGTTACGAAAACCAAGTCACCTAATCAATCATTCGTTGTGTAGCGTAAGATTTTAATACAAAAATTTGTATTTTCTAAGCCTAGTATTATGTACGGTAAATAAAATCTCCCGTGTTGCCTTAATTTATGCAACAAACCTAAAAATTATGAAACCTTTTGCTTGTCATTAGCAAGTCAACTTCTAGAACACGGCATTACAAAACAACATTCGTACACAATAAATCGGAAGTGTAATAATTTTGGAAACTTATGCTAAAAATTCTCTTTCTTTCCTCCTCCTTTAAAATATTCCAAAAAACAAAAACAATTCAAAAATCGATGTGAACCGCTTTAATTATTAAAATTTGCCATCATTTGTTACGCAAAAGGAACAGGACCAGAAGCAGGAGGTGGAGCAGGAGTAGAGTAGAGTGTTGTCCATAAATTAAAATGAGCAACTAAAACCCTTTAGTGTCCTTTATAACAAAGTGCCCGTTGTTGTTGTTGTTGTCGTCGTTGAGTCGAAATCAAAAACAGTGTAAACCAGAGTGACAAGTTATTAAAGACACGCTAAAAATGAAAGTTTAACTCACGACCAACAACAACAACAACAACAACAACAACTAAAGGGGTAAAATGTAAATAAAAACCAAGGGAGGGGAAAAGGGAAAGCGGGCATTAAATTAATTAAAATCTACAACAAATACAACAGCATTAAAATGAGTACAGAATTTACACAGTAAAGTTGATGTACAGGGTCCTTTATGTTTAGGTAGCTTATTGAAATCGAAATAAAACACACTTTTAAAGAGTGGAGATTAGAAGCCCACAGATATTGGGGAGGATCTATAATTTATGAGTGATAAATATTAAAGGAAGTCGCTAAAGTTTAGTTAATAGTGTGTTGGCTTAGTAAATTGGAGACTGGAGGTTAAATCCCAGTCAAGTAAGTTCAAACACTTACTTTCTCAACTTTCTCTCAGCAGTCTACTGGCAAAAATTCTGGAAGTAAAATAAAACTGCGAGCAACAAAATTAAAATCATAAAAAAATTATTACAATGAAGCTTAATTAGCGAAAATGGAAAAATATAGGATAGAGAGACAGAGAGAGAGAGAGGGAGAGAGAGACCGATAGAGAGAGAAAAAAA
This sequence comes from Sarcophaga peregrina, assembly GCA_014635995.1. NCBI lineage: Eukaryota > Metazoa > Arthropoda > Insecta > Diptera > Sarcophagidae > Sarcophaga > Sarcophaga peregrina. The sequence continues at coordinate 14,954,550 of CM025789.1, forward strand.
TTATATTTCGAGTGGAGTATTAAAATCTAAAACAAGTGGCAAAGAAATGAAGGGAACAACCAACACAATAATAATAAAAGAATTAAAAAGTGAAGGGACATTGCACTTTGACCGGCTTACAAAGCCAGACAAATGATCCGAGAGAGAGAGAGAGTGAGT
>CM025789.1:14955208-14980651 GCA_014635995.1 Sarcophaga peregrina
ATAAAAGGTAAAGCAAATCAGGCGACTAAGTTATTGAAATTTAGTCAGTCTTGTGCGAAGACACGGTATGTTTGAAAAAAGTAATCGTGGTTTAAAGATCTCTGTTATAAAGATCTGTCGAATAATTGTTTAGTAATTAACAATTGTTTATGCAAAGCGTAATGAAGTCAGACATCAAAACGAAAAATATTTCTTCGGCGACTTCCTCTCAGCAGATTTCTGGCAAAGACTCTGAGAGTAAAAATTGCCATAAAAAGCTTCTCAAAAATTTGTCGTTCGGAGTCGACTTTAAACTGTAGGTCCCGCCACTCATGTATAAAATTAACGCACACAACATAAGTGGTGTGAGAAGCTAGGTCGTAATCCGGACTGAAGGGTTGTAATGGCCAATTATGTATGTTATGCAAAGCGTATGAACAGGTTAACAACAAAAGAAAGCAGGCAACTGAGTTAGTAAAAGTTCAGTCAGTTGTTGTGTGAAGACGCGGTGTGTTTAAATAGAGTAATCGTGGTTTAAAGATCTCCGTTACAGAGTTCTGTCGACTAATTATCTAGTAATTGTTATTGTTTATGCAAAGAGAATAAATAGAGGAATAATAAACACAAGTAATTGCTGTAGTTTACATCAAGTTGTGAAGAGTGTTACAGAGAATTATGCGAATAATAAAGAAATTTAATTAAACTTCCTCTCAGCAGATGTCTAGCAAAAACTCCAGTATCAGAATCAAAAATCTGTCAATCAGAGTCGACTTTAAACTGTTGGTTCCTCTACTTATGCATAAAATTAACGTACACACAACATATGTAAGTGCTGTGAGAAGCTAGGTCGTGATGCCTCTAAGAAGAAGACAATTGATGGATTTTGATGTTTTCAGTTGCAAGATTGTGATGAAAGTATTCCCGAGTTCTTATTTCTTGTATCAAATATCCACCATAACGCCTAATATAGTTTCCACAGAATCTATAGTTTAGCAAGGACTTAAACCATTCAAATTAAGGCCTCCAGTTCAATTCATCTCACTTAAGCAATGAAAAATCTTTTAAGAGAAAAAAAATAGAATATTCAGTCGAAAAAGAAATTCGTATTTGTAAGTCCCTATGAGTCCTATCACTGCCTTTGGTTGTAGGTGATATTTTATGGGGTCAGTGTTGTTGTTTTGTTTTTTCCTCCGTGTTTCACTATTTCCATCGTTAATTTTATACATGAGTGACTGGACCTACAGTTTAAAGTCGACTCCAAACGACTCAGATTTTTTTTTAAGAAACTTTTCATGGCAATTTTATTTACTCTCAAAGTTTTTATCAGAAATCTGGTGAAATAAAGTCAAGGCAGGAATATTTTTTCATATTTCGTATTGATTTCTGTCTTAGGGTTCGAACGTCTAATAAGTCAACACACTATCTGCTACACTACGTCGACTAACGATGTTTACATTAATAGAGATTACGAGAAAACAACGGAGTTAGTAAAATCTCAGTCAGTCTTCTGTGAAGACGCGGTGCGTTTGTGGATAGTAATCGTGGTTTGAAGTTCTCCTTTACAAAGATCTGTCGAACAATTGTCTAGTAATTGTTATCGTCTATGTAAGAGTGTAAACAGAGAAATAAAAAAAAAAATAGCAATTGTTGTTGTTTACATCAAGTTGTAAACAGTGAAATAGGCGAATAATAATGAATTTTAATTAAAACAAAACAAAGATTTATTTCACGCTTTAAATGTTTTTAAAAGGTAAACACGTAACAATATGTTTTTGTAAACTGAAATGGAAATTAGCCGCTAAATAGTTTCATGGTGTAGCCTATAGTATGTCTTACTTACTTAATTGGACATTGGAACATTTTAGTTAGGATTACAACCTATTTTCTCTCACCATCAAAGTGGTGAGTATTAATTTTATCCATTAGTGATGGGACCTACAATTTAAAGTCGACTTCGATCGATAGATTTTTTGAGAAACTTTTTCATGGCAATTTGATTTGATTTACTTTCCAGAATTTTTGCCATAAGACTGAGGAGAGAAAGATGGCAAAAGAGTTGAACCACAGTTGCCCATATAATAAGTCAACATAATTCCTTCTAGAGTACGAGGACTTAATCCCTATTTGCTGTTTCTTGAATTGTTATCGCTTAAAGTTCAAGGTAACTTGATAGTTTACGTGATAAACGATTAGTACCAATTGGCCGTTAAAAAGTGCGCATCTGATCGTGATTTACGTATGTGGTTTACGTATGAGAAAATACAAGTTGCCGAGGAAATATTTTCTTTTCATATTTAGTTTTTGTTTGTAGTTTGAACCGTGGCCTCACGTCTAATAAGCCAACACATTACCTACTGGATTATGGCAACTTCTAGAATGAACGCTGAATACGTAGCCAGCATCCTTTACTCATTGAAATGATTCTGCTTAACTGCCAGTTTTTTTTTTTATTTCCATTTTGACCTTTAATTTCATAACATTTAAAGGTTTCCCTTTGGCTTCCGGTTGCTAATGTCCACTAAACCCATTTCAATTTTCATTATCCTTTATTGCTATTGTTGTTTTTTGTTTTGTATTTTTTTTAATGGCCATCAAACAATAGATTTAAGCTAAGTAAACTTTGCGTATTTATTTTAAAAATAATCGCTTATTTACCATTAATTTGAAATCTTTTTTGTTGCTATTGCTATTGTTTTTATTGTTGTTGCCCTTAAATAAATAATAAATTTAGAAAAATTTCCTTCCCTTTTTCTCCTTCATTTTTTTTATTTTTGTTTTGCATTGTTTTATGCCACAACATAAAAATGCCAATTAACCACTAACAAAAAAGAAGGAAGATGAAAAGAATCAAAATTTATCTGTTCAGCCATCGACAATTTACAACAACAACAAAAAAATCAAAACAAAATTCTTTTCTTTCTTTCGCTCTCTGGGTTTTGTTGTTTTTGTTTTCTTGTTTTTAAGCAACAATAGCTGCGAACAAATGGCAACCAGCAACAGCACAGAAATTGTTACTTGAACCCACTGGTACTTCCGAAAATTAACGGCAAAACACAAAAAAAAAACACGAGAGAAAAACGAAAGAATTCATTGCAAAAGGAAATATTTAAATGGGGGTGCTACTGCTGCCATTTCCATGTAGTTGTTATTGTTGTTGTTGCTGTTCTTTCTTTTGTTTTTTTTTTTTTTTTTGTGCTTTCACTCCTCGTGGCTCATCGTTGTTTTCTATACAAAATTGATTGAATTTCTTCCCCCTTTTTTTCTTTGCCACTATCTCTTGCTTTCATTACATCGTGTCATCATTTCTCTCGTTTCCCCTAGCTTTGCCTTGTGCCCCTCTCTATCATTCCATTTGGAATCTGTTCTGTTCTGTTGTGTTGTGTTATATTTTGCCAATAAAGATTGTATTGCGTGATATGAATTTAATGTTTTCTTTACAATATTTTTTGATTGTGATTGTGATTGTTGTTGCAAAAGGAAAAAGGATACATTAAATGCTGCTGTTGTTGTTGCTGTTGTTGTTGCTGCGTTAATGTATATAAGTTAGCAAAATAAAAACGTTTGGAAAAGTAAGTAAAAGAACAGTAAACGCACATAAAATGCTGATTTTTTCTTTTTTTATTAAAAATTCCATTAATTTTCCGTAATACAGTCAAATTATCACACACACGGAGATTTCAAAATGTTAGTTGGGTACCAGGGGCAAGGAAAAACTTACTCAATTGGAAACACTGAAACTGATTTTAAAATTTGTTTTGATTTTCATTTCCAATTCCTTTTGTTTATAAGCATCTGTTGGTGATGTCCACGTTCCAAACCATTTAAAATCAGGCCAATAATTTAAATGATAATTTGCATATTAAAACAGGAAAATTGAAAATGAATTGTAGGCCACTGTGAAAGTGTTAATTTTATTAGTCATTTTAAGGAGCCCATAGACATTTGAAAGAAATTAATTAATTGAACAAACAAACCTTTTTTACCACTTCCACCACTTAAAGATCTTAACACCTTGACTCCCTCATTTTTTTTTATTGATACCAGAGAGATTTCTCCTATTTACATTGTGCTGGAATACGGTAAAGTACACTATACAGGGTAACTGATATACAGTAGCGAGCACAAAAAAATGCAACTCTGTGCTATATGATCTTTAATAAGATCTGTTTCAAAATAACGGTAACTAAATTATCTATTTTCTTTTGCTGTTAATTCTTTCAATTATAAGTTTTCAAAGTAGCCACAGTTTATTCCAAATTCTGCTTTAAAAAGTTAAATATTTTTGAATTAGTGAAAAAAGTGCAAATTTTTAGCGAGCAAAAGAAAATGCAACAAAATAATAAAAAAAATAGTTAAATTAAGTTATTTATTTAATTATAATTGAAAATTTCTTAAATAAGTTATACAACATGTGTTTTGTAATAGAAGCAGCTCTCAGCTGACAGCTGACAGCAAAACTGCAATCATTAAAGCCTTAGAAGAAGGAAAATCTATGCGTGAAGTTGGACACCTCTTTGGTGTAAATCAATCAACCGTATGTCGGATTAAATCTCGATTTTCCTTGAGAAATAGTGTGGAAAGGAAACCAGGTAGTGGTAATCCTCGAAAAACTACCTCTCGCCAAGACCGCCAGATGATTGCACTGGTTAAAAAAGATCCACGAAAGACCGCAGTGGACGTTGCTAATTTCGCAAATGAGCAAATGGGAGTCTCTATAGGCGTTCACACTGTACGCCGTAGGTTGAAAGAGGCTAATTTGCATGCGAGACGACCCGCAAAGAAACCTCTCATCAGTGCAATCAATAAAAAGAAGCGCCTGGAATTTGCAAAACGTTACAAGGATTGGTCAAATGAACAATGGGCTAAAGTCTTGTGGAGCGATGAAAGCAAATTTAATTTGTTTGGCTCCGATGGGATAAATTTTGTTCGAAGACCGCCTGGACAGAGATATTCTCCAAGATATCAACTTCCAACCGTAAAACATGGCGGTGGATTAATAATGGTGTGGGGTAAGGAACGATATGTTTAAAAAAAATTATTGATTTTACGTCACGTATTTACAGGTGCGTTTTCACGTGATGGGGTAGGTCCCTTAACTCAAATCGAAGGAAAAATGGACGCCAAGAAGTACTGTAAAATCCTTGGAGAACACATGCTTCTTCATCTGTGGGAAAAAATGCCTCCTGGTAGCATATTCCAACTCGAAACTTTTTAAGCGACAATGATGTCAATGTTTTGGATTGGCCATCACAGTCTCCCGATCTGAACCCCATAGAAAATCTATGGGAGCTATTAGATCGGGAAGTTAAGAGGAAACATCCATCAAATAAGAGGCAATTAGAAGAAATTTTAAAAAGTGAATGGGAGAAAATATCCATTAACACATTAATAGCTTTAGTCGACTCTATGCCTTCTAGGTTGCAAGAAGTCATAAAAAATAAGGGCCACTAAATATTAATTTTAAGAATTACTATTTAATTTAAATAAACACATTAAAATTTATGCTGTTGCATTTTTATTGCTCCCATGAAATTCGCACTCTTTTTAATAAATGACAAAATAATATCACATTAATTAAAAATATTTACATAATGTTATTGATAATAGGTATCTCTATAACTGTAGGGATTAATAACCCAAAGAAATATTTTGAACTGGTCACCATTTTTTTAAAATTATCGCACTTAAAGATAATTTTACCCACGTTGCATTTTTTGTGCTCGCTACGGTATAATGGAACAAAGTAAAGCGGTATATTTTTTTAATTTTTTCAATTTTATTCTTCAAAAGCAAAAACTGTTGGAAATAATATTAAACTAGATGACCCGTGCGAATATTTCGCACCGTTAGTTGTCATTTTTGTAGCATAAAATGAAAATAATTAATAGAAATTGAAATTAAAAGTATAAAAATATTAGAAATCATAATTTCATCATACATATATACATACATACATACATACATACGTATGTTTAAATCCTTTTATAATACTTCTTTGAATACAATGTTAGAGGTAATGTCAGGATCATCGTTAACTTTTTGCCCGTACGAATCGTTAATACAAACAAAAATATTTTTAAACATACACACTCGAGAAAAAGCCACGTATAACCCACGCCCATGTTAAAAGACCGGTTCTGGTAAATACAATCCAACCTTTTGAAGGCTCCGACCTTGTGCTTTGTTTATCGCCATTGCAAAAGCAACTTTCACATGGAATTGTTTTCGTGTCATTCGGAAAGGCACGGTTGGATCAAAAGGTGTAAGGTTGATTCAGGGTATGAGTACAGTTTGATCGGTATGAATAATTTTTGCTGATGTGATGTGCCAAGTTTGTTACGATTAGCCTGGTACCATTTATTAAGTCCTGTTTAGCATTAAGATTTCTGATTAAGATTATAATTGTATTTGTCTTTTCAAATGCACGTTATTTATATTCTTACGTTGCACATTATTTTTATTATATAATAATTAATTTATTTTTATTATATAATTACATAATAAATAATAATAAATATTAATTTTTCAATTTCTAATTATTTTTCGCCATTAGTGTTAGATATAAGCTTTAAAATGAGATATCATTCATTAAATTTGGTGCGGTGGTATGAGAGATATTTGCAACCGACAGAAAAAAAGTGCTTTAGAAATAATATATATGATATTAGAATCAGTTTAGATTTGTTCGAATTAGCCACCTTTGGTACGAATTATGGCCTTCAAACAGGCGACAAAGCCATCACAGGCTGCACGAAAGTGACTCTTTTTTTTATAAAACCCGCACTTAGGGGATGATCCCTATTCATGCAGTGCATTGTGCAGGTTTTTTAGGAAAGGTGGAAAGAAGGAAGAAGGAAGATGCGAATGGTAAGGAAACGAGCTGCTGCTGTAAAATGGCCAGTGCTATAACTTCACCATTAGACAGTCTACAGCAATCGTCTCCAAGAAGCCCGCAGTTTCTTACAACACTAATGTTGTGTGTGTTAATTTTATATGGAAGTGGCGGGACCTACAGTTTAAAGTCGACTCCGAACGACAGATTTTTGAGAAACTAAAAGAGAAAGAGAAGAAATCGCCGAAAAAATACTTTTTTTTGTATTTTTTTATTTTTTGATATCTGGCCTGGGACTCGAACCCTGGCTTTACGTCTAATAAGCCAGCACACTACCTACTAGACCACGGCGGTATTTTGTCCCATTCCAGGCAAAGCGGCGTCTTGAGATGATCGACAATTTGGTATTTTTTAGTGAGAACCTTACTCTCCAAAATGCTTCAGGTGCAAAAGTCCAACGGATTGAGATCCGGAGATTTTGGTGGCCATTGTGCGGTAGAAATGAAGCGAGGAAGCTCCGTTTTAAGCCATTCTTGGTTGACGCATACTGAGTACGGTGGTGCTGAGTCCTGTTGGAATGTCCATGGTCTGCGGCCGAAATGTTTGTCTGACCAGTTCTCCAATACTGTCTTTAATACATTTTCCCGATAATATTCGGCATTTATTTTCGCTAAAAACGAGCGGGGAGTGACCATCGGCCATTACGATGGCCCACATCATTACCATTGGCTGCGCTTGAGTTCTGGTGGCCAATCGCAGATGTAAATTTTCACTTGACCTCTTTGGCAAGCAAACCCGATCATTTTGTTTGTTCACACAAACTGCTCAATTTGGAATGGCTTCTCATCGGAGAAAACCAAATTCGGTAACTGGCCACTTTCATGCAAGCGAAGTAACTCCCTGACTCTTTCCAGTTTAACTTTTTCTTGTCCATCGGTGAGCTCTTGCACTTTTTGGAACTTCAAAGGCTTTAGTTGAAGCTTATTTTTCAATATGTGTTGCATCCGCTCTCGCGATATGTTCAGCACACAAGCAATTTTTCTACCACTGCGGCGTGGATTTCGATCAAATATGGACTTCATTTTTCGGATCATTTCTGGTGTTGTTACCGTTTTTTTCGTGCAATTTTTGGACTCGATGCAACACTGCCAGTCCCACGGTAACAAGCAATGGTACGAAAAACAAAAGATTTATTCACATTTAAATGCTAGAGGGCTCTGACGATAGCCACTTGTGGCTTTCCAGCCAAATATAAAGCAATCACACTATCACGCGCTTGAATTCCATCACGTAATAGATCAAAATGCTTTTGTAAGCTTGTAAATAATAAAATGAATTGTCACTGGAATAAATCTGTCTGCTGTCAGACGAGCGGTTTTCAAATGATAACAACCTGAAGTTGGTTGCAATACATATCAGCCACCCTGTAGTAGAAGGAGAATTAGACTAGAGAACTACTCTGAAGCAATTCAAGAGGCTAATGGGGGACTAAGTCGCCATAGTCTTGTATTCACTGTATTGGCTCACTCAGACCGCAAACAGGGCCCATTGTGATACCACAGTTTCACATTCTCCTCTATTCCAGGAACCACTCGGAGCTTCCGATGAACAGGTGCCTGTTTCTGCTCCGCCTAAGTACCGGGTATGTGCTCAGTAGGTGGAGAATAGTCTCATCCTCCTCCTCATCTCCACAGCTTCTGCAGAAATTATTTGTTCCTATAATACAATGCCCCGTAATAATCCCAATAACAGTGCTGACCCTGCTTCTTTGGACATATTTTTTACGCCGTTCTGCCCTTTTTCGAAGCTGTCCAGAGAGTTCGATGGTCGTGCTCTTTCTGGCCAATTCACCCGTTCTGCAGTTGCAGGGAATATCCTTATTACGTCCCGGTATCCATTTGAAACAAACATCATATCGGTTTGCCACCACGTTGAGACATCTGCGACAGTCGCACAACGTCTTGGAGTTTATTACACTAGAATCCAGTGCCCTGATGCTCGGTTGGCTAATAGAAGGTATAATGATCCTTCGCTTGCTAACATTTTTGTCCACAATAATTTTCACCGCTGCTGCTCATATTCCGATTGATTTCGAATAAATACCAATTCCAACGGCTCCTTCCACTTTGGAGCCATCGGTGTAGATTTGTGCGGCATTCCACACGAGGTGCGCCACAGTCCTTCATATCGCGGTATCATATAGTCTAAGCTTCTGACAATTTCAGTTCCTTTAAGTGTCTTCAAGTATCGCTACATGCCATTGTCCAGTCGTTCAAAGACGCCTACTAATCCTAGCCGCCATACCCCTGGGGTATAGGTCAAGCGGTAGAAGGTATAAGATCATCTCCAAAGCGATCGTATGACTTCTGCGCAGGGCACCACTAATAATTATGCAAGCAGATCGTTGTAACCTGCGTATTAGGTTTAAGTTCGTTGTCCTATTCAGGGATTCCCATCACACCAGGCATCCGTAGGTCAGGATAGCTCCTCTCCACGTAAAGTAATTAAAAAAAAATTCCAGCTACTTCATCTCAATAAATTTCTGGCAAAAACTCTGAGGAGCTTTATAAAATTGTAATGAAAAGTTTTTCAAAAAATTGTCATTCAAAATTGAAAATTAACTGTCGACCTAGCCGCTGTTGTATATATAAAATTAACACACACACTACGTTGGTCGTATAGGAAGCTAGGTTGTAATCCCGGTTGTAATGACCAATTGAGTTAGTAAATAATGGGGAAATTAAAAGCACGCCAATGGTCTATGATTTACTTAAATTACATTATAAAGTCTCGGTTGTATAGTGGATTGTGTATTGACCTATTTGACAAGAACCGGTGGTTCAGCACTTGGCTAAGACATCTCGAATATTTCTTTGGGTAACTTTCTGGTCAGCAGTCTTCTGGCAAATACTCTTAGAGTAAAATAAAATTGGAGTACAAAACTCTATCATTTGGAATCGCCATTAAACTGGTGGACCCATTGCTTTTGGATAAAATTAACGCACACAACATAAGTGGTGTGAGAAGTTAGGTTGTAAAACTGACTAAAGAGACCAATTGAGTTAATAAGTAATGGGGAAATTAAAAATATGCCCATACTTAAAATTACATTATAATGTCGCCGTTGTCTAGTGGGCAACGTATTGGCTTATTAGACAAGAACCGGTGATTCAGCACTTGGCTAAGACATCTCGAACATTTCTTTGGGTAACTTTCTATCAGCAGTGTGGACCCATTGCTTTTGGATAAAATTAACGCACACAACATAAGTGGTGTGAGAAGTTAGGTTGTAAAACTGACTAAAGAGACCAATTGAGTTAATAAGTAATGGGGAAATTAAAGACACACACTTAAAATTTCGTTATAAAGTCTCGGTTGTATAGTGGATAGTGAATTGATTTATTAGACAACAATAAATGGTTCAACACTTTGCTAAGACATGTCGAACATTTCTTTGGGTAACTTTCTGGTCAACAGTCTTTTGGCAAACACTCTAAAAGTAAAATAAAATTGGAATACAAAACTCTAATGTCCCATTGCTTCTGCATAAAATTAACGCACAAAACATAAGTAGTGTGAGAAATTAGGTTGTAATCTTGACTAAAGGGTTGTAATGACCAATGATTTCTAACGATCCATAATCTTTCCCTTTTCCAATGTATTATTAAAAACGTTTAATAGATTTTTTTTTATTATTGAATAGCAATTTAAATGCTTAAATATTTAATACATAATCGTACATACGTAACGAAGGGAAATAAGCATTTAAAAAAAAAAGGAAAGGGAAAAGAAGTTTAAGTAATAAAAATAAATCAATTCAGCTTGCCATTATAATATCTATGTCGTGATAATCTTTTTTTGTTTTTACAAGCAACCCCTTGAAAACTATGTCTGTGCTGACCATCTGTAAGCAAAAAAGTTTTAGCACTGCACGCACAAATGCACTCACACACACAGGGAATCTAAAACAAACACCAACAAAAAAAAAAAAAAGGAAGAATAAAATAAAACGGGGACACATGATTTGAAAATTTCCGCTTCCGCGAATTTGATTTTTTGTTATACGCTGGTGCTGATGCTGATGCTTTATTACATTAAAGTGTTACCCCTTTTGTAATGCACTTTACACAGAGAAAGAGAGACAGAGAGAGAGAGAGAGGTCCCCATTAATGTGTAATTTTTCATTAAAATTAAAATCGCAATGCAAAGTAAACTTTTAACCCAAAGCAGAGACACAGAGAGTGAAAGAGAGATAGAGAGCGAGTATGTTGAGTAAGGGAGTTGAGTAATAAGTTTTAAGTGAACCAAAAGAGGAATAAAATAAGACAGAAAAAAATGAATTAAAAAAACGAAAAAAGCATCGAAATAAGGTTTCATTCACCCTTATGCAGGAGTAAAATTAACAAAAAAAAAAAGAGAAGAAATTAAAACGCGGGCAAAATAAATAAAATTATAAACAAGAAACAGGGAACATGAAACAACATTCGGGTGAATTGCATCAACAACCGGATGATGATGATGACTACTGTTTGATGTTGCATACAGTAACACTGTTGTCTGAGCATTGCAGCAGCAAAAGCGGTGATTACTTATGGTTACGAGGGTGGTCAATAAAGTGATACCATTTTATAAAAGATTCTCAGAATAGTCTTTAGCAAGCATTACAATTTGAAGCCTAATCTGGAACCGTTTCAGTAAGAGGTCCAGCTAAGCAAGACAATAAAAAATTTTTTTGTACAGTCAACTCCCGATAACGTGAACTAATTTTTACCAAAAGCAGTTCACTTTTTCGTATTTGTTCACATTATCGAATAACTAAATCTAATATCCATTAAAAGTTTTATCCATTTAAAGTTTTCATCAGGGGGAAAATTTTGCCCCGCCCACTTTTCCGCCCACTTTTTTTGAAAATTACTTTAAAATTAATTAAATCTTAAACTGTGCATTTGATTATGCTATGATCTTAAGCATAGATGTTTCGCATGAGCCGATAAAGATTTCTAAGTTGGTATGACCAATATCCGATAGGTGGCGCCACTGAAAATTAATTAAAATGAATTAAATCTTCTACTGTACATTCTTTAATAAAGTTGTTACGTATGACTCGACAGAGATTGGTGCGATTAATTTCCGATGGATGGCTTCACTGAAAATTATTTAAAATGAATGATAATCAGTTGGTCGACCTACAAGCACGGAAGAAAAGAGCATTACGAGCTCTGAGCAGAATCAGACGAGCACTCTGAATGGAAATTTCTTCGAGTATATGCCGTTGAGACTTGAACAACGAGAAGTGAGATTAGTTACTGATTGAATGCTTACTACTCAGGCCCGTTCATCTGAATTATCAGGGCAACGCAAAACAAAATCAATAAAATTATTTAAAATTAATTGGACATTTGTGTAATGCCTTTCCTTCAAATTTATTTTAGTTGGGCGCGCAGAATGAACGTTCGCTTTCAAGAACATTCATCAGACTATTTACTGTTTACAAGGCAAAGCTGGCAACTGATTTAGTCAATGAAGTTCAGTCAATCATATGTGAAGACACGTTGCGTTTGAAGAGAGTAATCGTCGTGTCGATTAATTGTCTAGTAATTGTTATTGTTTATGTAAAAGGTATAAACAGCGGAATAAATAAGGCCTTACAACGCGCTCTTAATCATAATAACTGGGGAAAAAGATGAGGGTATGTAACGGTATGTAACGCGGTTGGTTATTAACAGTCGTAGAACCAGCTTCCTGCTGGTGCCTAATAAGCTCAGTGTAAGTCTGATTCCATGAGAGTTGCGGATAGGGATTTGGGAGAGGTTGAACCAGGGCATATGAAATAAGATGGAAGACTATGAAGAAGCAGCAGTCTTGAGGGTATAATGCAGCAGCTTTAAGAGTATTCGAGAGAAAAGTCCCACGTAAAATCTTCGGTCTAGTGCGAGTTGGCAATGCTTTCCGCATCCAAGCCAACAATGAGCTGTTTGAGCTCCCTAACGACATGGACGTTGTATAGCGTAATAACATCCAGCTGAGGCGCTGTCTCGGCCATATCGATCGAATGGAGAAAGTAGATCCGGCGAGGGTATTTGATGCGAGGATCAGCGGGATTTCGGCAAAGAGGACGCCCTTGTTCGCGTTGGAAGGACGAAATCGAGGAAGTGCTGTCATCGATTGGTGTGACCAACTGCCGAAGGTACGCAAGAAGCAGAGGCGCCTGGAAGGATGTGTTAAGGCAGATGGAAATCCGTTAATCGGGTTAAAGAAGAAGAGAGCAGAGCCTGGGTAGTGAATTCTTTGAGGTTTTCTCTTTGCTGACTGTTTCTGGAGGCTTTCGTTAGGTTTATAATGGTATTAAGTAAGGTGTAAAGGGATCCACATTAACACATCCTTGCCGACCCTCGTTTATTAAAATTTACGTTCATTTTTTTGTACACTTCACTACTTAAAATACTTCCCCTACTTATAAGTCTACTACGCACATATCCAAAAAAACAAAAACAAATAATCAAATGAAACCAAAACTCAACTGAACCGTACCGTACTGAACTGAACTGAAATGATGCACCCACCCATGCCAACACTTGAATTTAACCAAAACCATTCCACTTCAAATTGTAAGAGATAGACACGTAAAGTATGAAAAAACAAAAACAAAAAACAAAGTGGAAACCCACTGAATAAATTTAACGTACGTATCATTTGTTTTTCTCTTTTGTAGTTGTCGTTGTTGTTGTTGTTGTTTTTGGATACTTTTTGCATCATCAATGAAGTACCAAGCAAGTAAGCAAACAAGCAAACAAGAGTAACTGTAAGTGTGTAAGAGTATGTGTGTGTATAAGTGAGTGAAGCACTTAAATAATTGCATTTACTGCTGGTAGTTGATGTTATTGTGGGCAATATTACTGAACGACTGACTGAACGAAAAACGAAAGCCTTTATAGTTATTGTCTCCAATGCCGCCATCATCATCATCATCGTCATCAGGAAATAACAACAATAACAATAACATGGGTAACCCTTAACAAATAAATAAACGAGCAAACAACCAACACAACCAGAGAAAATTTCTCAAATAAGGGACGTAGTAAGAAAAAGACACGACAACAACAACAACAATTTTACCAAATAAAATTGGTTACGAATTAAAACAAAAAAACGAATACAAACTGAGGAGCGAAAGAAGAAAAACGAGCGAAGTATGAGAGAGTCTGTTGCATTAAATCCCCACTTTACACTCCATCATCGTGATCATCATCATCAACAACATCGTTTGGTTGTATGGTCTACATTCATTTAAACGTTGCCTTTATAAATACAAAAAAAGGGTGTCTGTGTGTCTACTGAACCTATCGTCTGTCTGTCCGTCTGTCTCTCTTTAAATTACTCTTCCTTCATTGGTATTTATGGTTAAAATTTTACGTCTGAAACCTGCTCTTGAAATATAATTCCGTATGGGTTTTTTGGTTTGTTTGGTTTATAGTAGGAGTAGTACGGGTTACACAATATCGTTCGCTTGATTCCATACGCTTTGTCTTGGGGTTAAAAGCACGGCAACACTTGCATTTTATCACTGGCAACCCACTAGTGTCAGTGATTTCAAGCAAAAAAGCAGAAAAAAATACAAAAACTTGTGCAATATTTTAGATTTTACAATAGAAAATATGAATTAAATGTTATTAAATATGTATGTATGACTGTATGTGTAGGTGTGTATGTATGGATGTATGTGTAATTGTAGTAATTGCAATGACTTTTAATGATTTTCATAAGAAAAAGGGCAGTGGAAAGCAGTTTTAATACGAAATGAAACAGCAAAATAAGTAATTAAGAATACAGAACGTTTAGATATACAAGGAGGGCAATTTAAAAGTTTAAATTTAAAAACTGTAATAAAACAAAATCGATTTAAAATTTTGACAAATTTATTTATTTTTTATAGAGTACAATTTTTCCGCTTGGAAATGGAATATGAATTCACTCATATGTCGAGTCTGGCCCCACAGTACCTCATTTGATCGCAGCAATTTACATGGACTTTTTCGAGTGTATGGAAATGGGCGTAGTCAAGTAGGTAGTATCATATATATTATTTCAAAAGCACTTTTTTTGTCCGTTGCAATTATCTCCCATACCACCGCATCAAATTTAATGAATGATATCTCATTTTAAAGCTTATATCTAACACTAATGGCGAAAAATAATTAGAAATTGAAAAATTAATATTTTCATTGATAAAAAGTATATTTTGTATAGAACAGCATGATAATACTTTTGTCATTATGATTATATGTTTTTGTTCAAGTGTGGTAATACAGGGTCGCTTAATAGTAATGCAGTTCTACATAATATAGTATGTATTAAAATCTATTCTGGCAATACCGCTATTTACTATAACGCCGTTTATTACTAAGTAATATGCATATTAAGTTGTAAAAAGCTGTTTTGGCAATACTTTGCAGTAGTTGTTAGATCAACAGGGTCGTAAATTGTAATGTTATTCCACATAATAATATATAAAGTTTTAAAAACCATTTCGGTAATGTTGTTATTGTGATGGCATTGTTTGTTTTATGAAATATAGTGTCAGCTGATATTTAAGAGTTAAAAAGGTTTTAAGAAAAATTAGAATAAAAATAACGTGCAACGTAAGAATATAAATTACGTGCATTTCAAAACACAAATGCAATTATAATCTTAATCAGAAATCTTAATGCTAAACAGGACTTAATAAATGGTACCAGGCTAATCGTAACAAACTTGGGAGAGTACATCATATCAGCAAAAATTATTCATACCGATAAAACTGTACTCATACCCCGAATCAACCTTACACCTTCTGATCCAACTGTGCCTTTCCGAATAACACGAAAACAATTCCCTGTGAAAGTTGCTTTTGCTATGACGATAAACAAAGTATGACGTCAAACCCTTTAAAAGATAGAATTGTTTCCATAAATATTACAAAGTATATACATTAAATTAAAGGTATTCATACAGGTTAACTAATAAAATAAAAATATTTCACTAAATTGTAATTAAAACGGAATTACATCATAAAAAACGTATGTTGAAAATGATCGATGCCGAATTGCAGCTCATAAAACAAAAGTAAAACCTAGTGGAAAAAATTTTAGATGAAGAGTGAAGAGACTAAAACTTATTTAGTTTAGAATCTAAAAGATTTACAATACAAACCCTGGAGCAGGACCTTTTATATGCCCTTATATACTTACATACTCACTTAATTGGCCATTAACGGATTACGGCTTTCTTTAACACATCCTTCTCTGCTTCTTCTTCCATTGGTTACACCTAGGCCAACATTCGCTAATTTCAGTATCAAATAACCGTATCACCGGCACTCTTTTGCATTCGCACAACATGGCCGGACTAGCGCGGAACCTGGAAAGTAATGCACTGCCCAATGTCCATTTCGTCAGGAGCTCAAACAGATTCATTTCACCGAAGATCTTTCCTAGGAATACTATAGCAAAATCTATGCTTAATAGTGTCCATGCTTCTGAGTCGTAAAGAAGCATGGAGAGGATAAATGTTTACGAAACAGTCCTCTGCTAATTAATTACTTATTGAGACCTTATTAGCATCAGATGGTAAGGGTAATGCTATGCGTGATTACTAGACTGACATCATCGGTGCTAGTGTTGACTTATTAGACACAATGCCTCGAGTTCAAATCCCAGGTTATCAAAACGAAAATATTTCTTAGGCGATTTCCTCTCTGCAGATTTCTGACAAAAACTCTGAAAGTAAATAAAATTGCCTTGAAAAGCTTCTCAAAAAACTGTCGTTCGGAGTCGACTTTAAACTGTAGGTCCTGCCATTCATGTATAAAATGAATGCTTACAACAGCGAGTGGTGTGAGAAGCTAGGTAGTAATCCTGACTGAAGCAGGTTGTAATGACCAATTATGTATGTATATATGTATGAATGGTCGTATCACTGCTTATGGCATCACGAACATTAGCCTGCAAATGCTCAATTTTCTGTGGTTTGTCGGCAGAACACTTTTCTTTAACAGACTTGCCCATTGAAAATAGTCCCAACGGTATCAAATCCCAGCTTCATGGCAGCCAATTGACGTCACCATTTCGACTAATTAAGCGGATATCAAACGTTTGACGCAATAAATCGATTGTGGCATGAGATGTGAGCGAAAAAATTGCTAATCACGGTGCGATAGGTGTCTCCATTGATCGTTATGATTGCGTAGTCCATCATTTTCAATGGAATATGGGCCACTGGTGCCTCTTTCCTCCACAAGCCTTACTAATCACTTACTCATGATGGATGCATTGCCCTCTGTAAGACCACGTGTTGTGGGTTTTCAAAGTCCCAAATACGGGAATTTTACTTATTAACGTCCTTACCAAGATAAAAATGAAGTTCATCCGAAAAGATGATTTTTTTTTTTGCTAGTCGACATCATCCTGCAGTTTCCGGTTGACGCAATAAATCCCAACGTTGCACAAGCGTAAATCGATTCATTACTTTCAGTGGAGATAATATACTGAGTTTAGTGACAAAATAGAATGATATGAGTATTGCCAGATCCGAAATAACCGATGGTTCAAATTTAAACCGATAGATGGTCCACCCGATACAAGGTGGCTTAAAATGAATTGCATAATGTAGGTTAGGTTAGGTTAGTGTGGTTGCTCTATATCAAAAGCTCACTTGAGTAAGCATAGCGGCCTGTTGTAGCACCACAGGTAAACGCAGTCCCTTCACTGACCAAATTATTCCAAACCAGGAAAGAAGAAGTTGTTCAGCGCAAAGGCTACATATTTAAAGCACGACTAACCCACGCTGGAAAATCAGGCAGAAAGTTTGATAAACAAGGCTATATTCTTGACATCAATGGACGATAGCTCCGTCAAGTTGACAAGAATTGGAGAGGCAAATAACCTGCACATAGAAAGTGGATAAGTCTCCTCTTCCTCAGCGGATCTACATCCACGGCAGAAATCGTTAAATGAAAGCCCCATTCTTTCCGCGTGTCTACCCATAACACAGTGACCTGTTAGCATGGCCACAGGTGATGTTACGACCAAGTCCAAGAACTGGTTGGTGCGCCTTCTATCCTTTGAGAACCAAGTGAGTCTAGCGGTGGAGCAGGTCTCCTCATTGATCCAAGATAGATTGGCATCCTGTGAGAATTTTCGCGCTAAGGGCAGTTTCAACGAGGTAAGTGGCATTCCCACGTTGATTGAAGGATTCAGGAAGAAGTGCATTGTTTTCTCTACAATTTCCCGGAATGTCACAGTGTCCGGGTACCCAGATAAGTGTGACACTGAATCGCCGAGAAAGAAAGTTGGGGCAGCGGCAGAATTCCCTGATGATTCTAGAATTGTTCACAACGTTCGACAGAGACTTTATCGCAGCCTGGCTATCAGAAAAGATTCAGATGCGACTGAAAGGAACTCCGTATGCGAAGATCCATTGTGCAGCCTGGTAGATAGCTATTACCTCAGCCTGGAACACGGTGCAATAGTCCGGCAGCCGGAGTGAAATGTTCAAGTCCAACTTCTCAGTGTAGACTCCGCTGCCCATACCGCAAATGCATAAGCATTTGCTCAGAGTGGAACCAGTTTTCCTAAAGTAGTCTTTTATTTCATTCCGGTGCTTGAACATAACCTTACTTTATCCCAGACACAAAAATAATCAAAAATTGTTGTATTTACACTTTGAAGAAGAAGATATCGACCTTCATTGTGGTTTTAGATTGAGTTAGAAATCCTTAGTTCACTTTACTCAAATACATAATTGGTCATTAACAATCCGATTAACAGATTCCGGTTGTCCTTTTCACCAACTTCCGCCGAGTTGACTGTATTTCGACTCGAAGGAAAATTTATTCGAATCTTACTTTTGGGAAGTCCAAATGAAAGTTATGAGGTAAGACTTTTAAAGCTTGAATAATGTAACTTTTTCCTTCAGCACAGTGGGTAATTTAAAGAATAAATTTGTTTTTTTAAGAATTTATATATTCCGGCCTTTTTAAGGCATTGCTAGGCAATGGCTTGCAATCGATTACCCAGTATAACTTGGGGAAAATACAGTAGCGAGCACAAAAAATGCAACGTTGGGTAAAATTATCTTTAAGTGCGATAATTTTAAAAAAATGGTGACCAGTTCAAAATATTTCTTTGGGTTATTAATCCCTACAGTTATAGATACCTATTATCAATAACATTATGTAAATATTTTTAATTAATGTGATATTATTTTGTCATTTATTAAAAAGAGTGCGAATTTCATGGGAGCTATAAAAATGCAACATCATAAATTTTAATGTGTTTATTTAAATTAAATAGTAATTCTTACAAAAAAAAAAAATCTTAAAATTAATATTTAGTGGCATAGAGTCGACTAAAGCTATTCATGTGTTAATGGATATTTTCTCCCATTCACTTTTCAAAATTTCTTCTAATTGCCTCTTATTTGACGGATGTTTCCTCTTAACTTCCCGATCTAATAGCTCCCATAGATTTTCTATGGGGTTTAGATCGGGAGACTGTGGTGGCAAATCCAAAACATTGACATCATTGTCGATTAAAAAGTTTCGAGCTAAGCTAAGCTCAAGTGCTTTGGATCGTTATCCTGTTGGAATATGCTACCAGGAGGCATTTTTTCCCGCAGATGAGGAAGCATGTGTTCTCCAAGGATTTCACAGTACTTCTTGGCGTCTATTTTTCCTTCGATTTGAGTTAAGGGACCTACCTGTAAATACGTGACGTAAAATCAATCATTTTTTTTAAACATATCGTTCCTTACCCCACACCATTATTGATCCACCGCCATGTTTTACGGTTGGAAGTTGATATCTTGGAGAATATCTCTGTCCAGGCGGTCTTCGAACAAAATTTATCCCATCGGAGCCAAACAAATTAAATTTGCTTTCATCGCTCCACAAGACTTTAGCCCATTGTTCATTTGACCAATCCTTGTAACGTTTTGCAAATTCCAGGCGCTTCTTTTTATTGATTGCACTGATGAGAGGTTTCTTTGCGGGTCGTCTCGCAAATTAGCCTCTTTTAACTTACTGCGAACAGTGTGAACGCCTATAGAGACTCCCATTTGCTCATTTGCGAAATTAGCAACGTCCACTGCGGTCTTTCGTGGATCTTTTTTAACCAGTGCAATCATCTGGCGGTCTTGGCGAGAGGTAATTTTTCGAGGATTACCACTACCTGGTTTCCTTTCCACACTATTTCTCAAGGAAAATCGAGATTTAATCCGACATACGGTTGATTGATTTACACCAAAGAGGTGTCCAACTTCACGCATGGATTTTCCTTCTTCTAAGGCTTTAATGATTGCAGTTTTGCTGTCAGCTGATAGCTGCTTCTATTACAAAACACATGTTTTTATAACTTATTTAAGAAATTTTCAATTATAATTAAATAAATAACTTACTTTAACTATTTTTTGTTATTATGTTGCATTTTTTTTGCTCGCTAAAAATTTGCACTTTTTTCACTAATTCAAAAATATTTAACTTTTTAAAGCAGAATTTGGAATAAACTGTGGTTACTTTGAAAACTTATAATTGAAAGAATTGAACAACAAAAGAAAATCGATAAATTAGTTACCGTTATTTTGAAACAGATCTTATTAAAGATCATATGGCACAGTGTTGCATTTTTTGTGGTCGCTACTGTATCTCCCAAAAAAGAAAAAGATCCGTTTAAGGCTTACAATTTACTTTCCTAATCCTATTTATTTCATGTTTAAGATTTAAGTACACCCTTAAATAGCTGTCTAAAAGATTTTAGCAAATAGTCACTCAAACCTGATTCAAATCACTACAGTAATCCTTCGATTTACGTCGCCTCAATTAACGTTGTTTCGATTTACGTCGTAAAATTTTATATTCCCTCTAACTTCAATTTGCGCTGTCATTCGATTTACATCGCCTTGCTTTGGAACTAATTGTTACGTAAATCGAGGGATTACTGTAAATGCAATTAAACTGAAATCTACTTAAAATCTAAAATACGTTTTTAATCCGCTGTTCAATAATATTTCGCATATTATTTACAGCTGAGACGGTAGCATTTACATTAAATTGGAAAAGTTTTTGGTAACTTCATATCCTGGTTTTGGTTTAAATTTAACTCATCCCTGCTGCTGCTACTCCCATCCACATGTTTGGCCATTAAAAGGATAAGTTTCCCTCTCTCTCTCTGTTTCTGCTTTTATTTTGGAAGCTTTAATTAACATTTAACATAACACTCCACCACCACCACTACCACCACCAGCAGACTAGCAAATAAAAATTCTTTTGGTGGTTGTTTTATGGCCCATCCATCCATCCATTCAAGTTCAGGCGAAATTATTTGCGTTTGCCAGTCAAAGTTTTTGCAACACAATGCCTTCCTTGGCTTGCCCGCCACCAGTTAGACTAACGCCAGACTAGACAAGAATGCTTACAAATAACGAATGGCTTGGCGGTGTTTTGGCGAAAACCATTCTGCGATTATAATTTCAAAACGGAAAAGGGGCCATGAAATATTCACCAAAAATTCAACTAAGCAAGCGAAGTGAGCGAGAGTATTCAGTGAAATTTATTTTTCCGCCTTTCATATTAAAAATCTTTATTCAAGACGTTCAATTTCGTAAATGTAATGTAAAATCTGATGAATAATGAATGAGTGAAACTAAACTATCGCATGAGCCTTTAAATGGTTTGGAAATGGTTCGTTACTAAATGTAATTGCCATTGTGAAGCTGCTATAAATCATGCAAATTAGTTGGATGCCCTAAGTTAAAGGGGATTATTTGGATTAAAAGTAAGTCAGAGATGCTAATTCCTCTTCCCCCGCAAACAGATTTCTGTAAAGGGTGTCGAATTTCTTGTTTCAATGCAAATCGTTCATGGACAATAAATTTTTTGGGGAAAATTAAAAGAATTTTTTTGGTTTTTTCCAGCGTTTAGCATAAATTTTTATGTGTCTTTACATATGTAAACGAAGATAAGCAATTAATGTTAGGGAAGGGGAAGACAATCCGCCTAAGTTGTGCTATGAACGGCTTACCAAGCACCAATTGCCAATACCAAAACAAAAAAAGTAATGCCTTTCTCTGTAGTCAGGCTTTCTATTTAGACCAAAACCGTAGTTCATTGTATGACGTTTCCCTTTTCGCAGATGCAGTAGGAATATCAACAAAAAAACCTTGCCTATGGCTGTCTATGTAGACTAGAACCGCAGTTAATTGCATGACGCTTCCCTCTTCGCAGATAGAGTAGGAATACCAACAAAAAAGCCTTACCTTTGGCTGCCTATGTAGGCTAGAACCGCAATCCATTCCCTTTATCCCAAGTGCGATATGAACACCAACAAAAAAAGCCAAAGTCATGGCTTTGGTTTGCATTACCCACTAGAACCAAGTGCATTCCGTGACGCTTCCCTTATATCAGGTACATGGAAGCCTTTAGTTTTCTTTGTGCACCGGAACCACAGTTTATTGCGTGACTCTTTCCTTATCTCAGGTATATGGAAGCCTTTGGATTTCTTTGTGCACCGGAACCACAGTCTATGCGTGACTCTTTCCATATCTCAAGTGCATGGAAGCCCTTAGATTTCTTTGCACATTAGAACCACAGCCCATTTCGTAACGCTTCCCTTATATAAGATGTGTAGATGTGCACTGGAACCATTCCATTGCGTGGTTCTTCTCTATATCAAAGCTACGTTGAAACCTTTGGCTTTCTTTGTACGTTTGAAGTCCACTGCAGGACTTTTCCCTTATCTCAGTTGCGTAGAAGCCTTTGACTTTCTTTATAAATTAGAATCAGAGTCTACTGCGTGACTCTTCCCTTAGCTCAAGTGCGTAGAAGTCTTTGATTTTCTTTGTACACTGAGCCACAGTCCTTTGTGTCACACTTCACTTATCTCAGGAGCGTAGAAGCCTTTGACTTTCTTTGTACACTAGATCTACAGTCCACTGCAGGACTCTTCCCTTATCTAAGTTGTGTAGAAACCTTGGAGTTTCTTTGCACACTGAAGCCTCAGTCTATTGCATGACTCTTCCCTTATCTCAGTTGCGTAGAAGCCTCTGACTTTCTTTATACATTAGAACCATAGTCCATTTCGTGACGCTTTCCTTATCTCAGATTCATGAAAGCCTTTGGATTTCTTTATGCACTAGAACTACAGTCCATTGCGTGACTCTTCCCTGTATCTTAGGTGCGTAGAAGCTTTGGCTTTGTTTGCACACTAGAGCCACAGTAAATTCCGCAACTGTTCCCTTTTCTCGGGTGCGTAGAGGTTGACTTACCAATCGTTACAAAAATATAACCTTATTGCGGTGAAGCATGGTCAAGCTCTTTACTGAGTCATCTTTATGGCGCTGTTTATATCCTCCAGTCTTAAAGACAAATATGAGGCTCGAAGACGAATATGCGATGGAATGGATATTTTCTCTAAAGAACTTAACATTTCTGTTGTGTAGGTATACTAGTAGGTAGTGTGTTGGCTTATTTGACGTGAAACCGTGATCCAAATCCCAAGCCAGTCATCTCTAACACAACGAAAATGGAAAAAATATTTCTAAGGCGACTTCCCCTCAGCAGATTTCTGGTAAAAACTCTAAAATTAATAGGATTACAAATGAAAAGTTTCTCAAAAATTTATCATTAGGCGACGACTTTAAACTATAGTTTCCGCCTCTCATGTATAAAATTATCACAGACAACATTAGCGGTGTGAGAAGCTAGGTTGTAATCCAGATTGAAGGTTTGAAATGACGAATTATGTATGTGATCAGAGGATTATGCAGCGGCTGCGCTGGCTCCGCCATGCCGATCGAATGGAGGAGAATACTTCGGCGAGGCGGGTATTTGATGAGAGGCATTTGCTGAAGTCGGCAATTTTGTTTGCGTTGGAAGGCGTGCAAGAAGTAGAGGCGTCTGAAAGGATATGTTAAGGCAAGACGAAATTCGTCAATCTGTTTGTTAATCTGGTACTCAACAAAGCATCACTGCTATTTCCCGTTCTTAAATCTTTCAGTTTACCCACATAGTTGCATACTATTTTCGAATCAACTGACTTAACTGTCAAATAATAAAGGTTCCGCCAAAAAACTTTTCTTTTTTTTTTTTGAAAATGCTTTAAAAAAAAAACTACTGACAATATTCTAAATTTTTTTTTTTATTTGAAAATCCAATCCTTCCGGTTAATAATGGAAAATAATTTTATTCAAATGGCTGCCTCGGCTGGCCATGCAGTAGCCTACACGATCTGTCTAATTTTTAATCACATTATCGATTGTGTGCAGCTGTATTTCACCAATGGCTTCACAAATATTTTCCTTTAAAGCGGCAATTATCTCTAAGTTGTCAGCGTAACACTTATCTTCGACGGCATCCCACAATTAAGCTTCCAACGGTATCAAATCGCAGCTCTGCGGCTGATAATGCGAATTTCAATAACATGGCGCAAAACATCGAGTGTAGCTTCCGCTGTGTGGCATGTAGCGCCGTCCTCTTGAAACCAAATGTTGGCAATATCCTCCTCTTTTTAAATTTTGTAAACAAAAATTCATTCAACATGGGCCGATCACGATCGCCATTGATTGTAACGACTATTCGCTGCTCATTTTCGAAGAAAAATCGCCCAATTATGCCTTTGGGACCAAATCTGCACCAAACAGTGACTCATTTTGGGTGCGTTGTCTTTTCAAGGTATGCGTGCGGGTTTTCTTTGCCCTAAATGCGACAATTTTGCTTGTTTACATACCCGCCAAGATCAAAATGAACTTCATCTGAAAAGATGTTATTTTTTCGCCAAAATCGATATCTTCTGTAAGTCGATCGCAGGCCCATTTAGCGAAGCGAAAACGCGTATTAAAAACTATATACATTCGTGTCAAATCGCAGCACCGAGGTGGCCAAACGACATCAGCTCTGCGGCTGATAATGCGATCTTCAAAAACAGGGCGCAAAACATCGAATGTAGCTTCGGCTGTGTGGCACGTAGCACCGTCCTGTTGAAATGTTGAATGTTGCCAATATCCTCCTCTTCAACTTTTATGAACAAAAATTAGTTAGTGACTGTAACGGCCACTTCTTTCTCATTTTCGAAGAAAAATGGCCTAATTGCACCTCTGGGCCAAAATCCGCACCAAACAGTGACTCATTTTGGGTGTGTCGGCTTTTCAATGTATGCGTGCGGGTTTTCTGTGCTTCATCTGAAAAGACGATTTTTTTACCAAAATCGGCAACTAATGTAAGTCGCACGCAGGCCTACTTAGCGAAGCGAAAACGCATTGGATGGTCAATATTGGTTTAGCGGAAGGATAAAACGAATTATCTGTCAAATCAGACATGAGCTAATTGTTACCATTCACAAAATAAGCACTAGTTGAAAAAAAACGTTAGATGGCGGACCCGATATAAACTTACCTTTGGAATATATCCGCTGGTTTCCACAGGGTTTCTGAATCTTTCATTCAAGGCTGTAAAACCTTTGATTCTGTAACACTAGCAATCTTTGTTTCAATCTCATATTACAGCATGATCTCTCTCTCTCTATCTCTCTTATGATAATATGGAGCTTTTAAATCACTTCTTTCACATCCTTCATCCCACACCCATTAAATTTTTTCTTATAACA
>CM025789.1:14981151-15067782 GCA_014635995.1 Sarcophaga peregrina
CGTATCATGATAGCCACCACTTATCTTTATAGGGTCATAGCAATTGTCTCTAAAAGTGGAGAAACTTTATTTTGCTGTGCTTATTGTGTTTCAGATAATCGGTATCGTGATAACTATGCTATGCAATAGGGTCAAAGCAATTGTTTCGACAATTCGAACATCTGTATGTTGAAGTGCTTATTGTGTTTCAGAACCCAAAAAGAACGGTATACAGATGACTGTGATGCACCTTCATAGATTTTTAGAATTTTTCGACGTTTTTCTTATGCAGCAAATTTCGATATTCTACACCAGAGTACCCCCTTAAAAAGTTTTCATAGAAAAAAGAGAGAGAAAAAGAAAAGAAATTAATAAAAAAATATGAATATAAAATAAATATATAATATAGTTAGTAAGTATATGTATATATAGAAATATGTATGTATAGGTAGTTGGATTGAGGGTGTATGTATTGAGTATGTATGTATATAAAAATAATTATTTTTATGAGAATGTATGTTGTTTTATTTTATTTATTTTTTTTTTTCATTAATTTTATTTAATTATTTGCTATTTTATTTCATTATAAATAAATAAAATATTTTATTTTTAAAAACAAAAACAAAAAATAATGCCTATTTAACTGATACCATTTAAATACATAAATACATAGAGGTATGTACTATATATAAAGAAATATTTTATTTTTATTTATTGCCGTTTAAATTCTAGAAATTCGAATGCAAAGGAAGAAGGGAAGTATTTTTCCCCCAATTACAAACAATTTCCTACTAAATATAATACCCTTCTTTTAAATTTTCATTAATTTATTTATTATTATTTTCATTCATTATGAAAAAATAAAAATAAAATAAAAACTAGGAGAGAGAAAAGAAAGAAAGAAAAAAACGAAAACAAACAATACTTAAAAATAAGAATACAAATACAAATAATAATAGTAATAGTAATAATAATAATAATAGTAATAATAATAAAAAAACAAATGCTATTAATTTGTATAAGAATTCCTTTCTTCTATCTGTACTACTCCTTACAATATTTGTATATAGAACGGCTTGTTACAATTTGAATGTTTGAATAATTCTTTTTTTTGTTCTTCAAAAGCAATTGATTTTTATCCTCTTAATTTATTGAATTTTTTTGTTTGTTTGTTTTCGAAATTAAGCCATAAAAATTTTATAAAATGCTAGAAAATTGCATTTTTTTGTTTCTTCATGTTATTTTTGCAAAGGAGGAGTTGATTGTTTAAAGAGAAAGTACTTTTGATTTTCAAAGAATTTCATTTTTTTTTTTATTATTTTTTAATTTACTATGGAATTGCTGCTGCCTGCCATTCGTCTCCGTCTCCATCTTCTCCATCATTCATTCATCATTTTCATTGTTTTGTTTGGTTTTTTGGAATATATTTTTGCTTCATTTTAGTTTAGTTTGTTTAGTTATAAATTTTTTTAATGTTAAATAATAATAATAATGATAATATTATTATTATTATTAGTAAATGAGAGAAAAGAAAAAGTACTAAGTGTTTTGTTGTTTGTTTGTTTGTTTTATTGTGTTGATTTGGTATTCAAAAACAATTAGGACTCATCTTTACGCACACGGCGTTTACGGGGTTTCGATGTTGTTTCCTGAAAATAAACGCCAAAAAGGAAAATGTTTGTATTTTGTAATAAAAAAAAAGAAAAAAGAAATCATCCCTTAATACGAAAATAAATAAAAAAAAATCTATATACTGGTGTTTTGCTTTTACAATGCAATAAACAAACCTGTTTACAAATTGCCGTGCTGCTTAATATAACAACAAACACCAGCATAAAAAAAAATAATGTAAACAATAATATACCAACAAGTCAACAAGAATAAATGTAAACAAAATACCCAAACAACAATAATGAATGTAAACAACGATGTTTACATTTATAGAGATTTCGAGTAGGCAAAGTCATGAAAATTCTTCTTCAAGCAAGGCAAACAGACAAGATTTGATATTTTTTATTTTTACACAAGTGTTTTTCATTGCACAATACACCAACGTAAGTTTTTCTCACTTAAGGTGCGGTCACATCTAAAAAATATTTGCCAAAAAACATAAAATATTTGTTTGCCATAATGTGACCACAAAATAAATTTGCGTGGCAAAGAGAAAAATCCGCCATTTTTGGCAAATAAAATTGTTTGCCGGCAAATAAAAGTTTTTTTAATGTGACCACCCTGTGACAAATATTTTTATGATTTTTTGGCAAATATTTGTTTGCTCTTACATATTTTTCGTAAGGACAAACAGTGGTAAATAACAGCTGTTTAAGACTGTGTTGCATACTAATAAAACTAAAACATCACTAAAATTGGAAAAAATGAATGAATTCAAATTTGAAGAAAATAAATAATTAATTTTATGGAAACCTTTTTATTTGTTGTAAATGTATTCATTATATAGATATAAATATTTGGGTGCCTGCATATACAGAGATACATTCAAAGCCTGAAATATAAATCCACGTTAATGCATATATGTATCAATTGGTGTGCCTTTCTAGATGAAAGCTATTCAGGGGTTTTAATGTTTTTTCAGTATAATGGTTATTTTTTTTAATTTCATTAAAGAAAAAGATGCCTGAAACGACTTAACTCTTTAGTACATGTTTTTGTTATAGAAAATTTTTCATTATTATTCCAATTCCAATTTTTCATTACACACATAGAGTATATTTTGGAATTCAATCATTCATTCAATCATTTTTTAGGATAAATTTTCAAACAAAGTGAACTGAAAACCATTCTCAAAAATATCGATAAATAATTTTCAATTAGACCTAAAAGAATTCCTTCAATTTATATATATTCGATTTCCAATTTTTAGATTTAACATCTATTTTAAGTTATGTACATCATTTCAGCGATTTTCAAATATGGTGATTGACTGCACTGGAAAAATGTAAGCATTTGTTTATGTTAAATTTATTGTGATTAAAAACATAATTTTTCAGTTTTTTTCTTATTTTATGCATGGAACCCATTTCCAAAGCCATAGTCGTCTTTCTTTTTTTTCCCTTCCCAAAATAGCACAGAAGCTCCGCAACACAAAACGAAAAAATATTCACTTTCTATTATGTGTGAAAATGTGTATAAATATTTTTGTTTTCCAAAATTCCGGTCAAACATGTGTTTTTTGGCAAATATTTTTTAAATCTGACCACATCGCACAAATATTTGCCAAACTTTTGTTTGCCGCTATTTGAAGAAACAAAAATGGGAAAATAAATGTGCGTAGTGTGACCACAAAACAAAATATTAATTGTTTCAGTCATATTTCTGGCAAAGAAGAGAAAACAAAATTATGGCAAACATTTGCCATATCTGACCGCACCTTTAGACGTCTTCTTATTACCGTAGACGGAATATCAATACTAAATTAAACTATCCTCCCTGGGTGTAGTTTTTCGGGCTAAAGATTGGTGTTTGATATTTTTGGTGATACCATGTTGCTTGATGTGTTAAGAGCTCGTTGTAAATCTTGGATCTAGAACATTTAAGCAGTTTGGATATCTCGATTACTGTTTTTCCCATTAAATTTTATTTGTTATATCAGTTTTCGCTGGGTATTGGTACTCCAAATATCTCTGACCATTTCGATGTAGGTTAGGTTAGGTTAGAGGACGTGCACCTGTCGGTCAAGACAAGTACAGTACCCGGAGGTCGAAATTGACCCATTGTACATTGTTCTTAGGGGAGGGAGGAAAAGGAGGATATAGGAGAGTAGGGAAGGGGAGGAAGAATGGGAAACGGAGGAATGAAAAGAAACAGGCACAAAACAATAGAGGTTGAGAGTGCGACTACACTTGTGAAGCCCTAGCACCTTTCAACCAGCCCAAGCTGCTAATGAATCTGTGGAGAGCCTTGATGTCGGCTCTCGACACAGAACTCAAGTTCTCAAAGAAGGCCCTGCCAAGGGTCCTCAACCTACCAAAGGCTGGGCAGTTGCAGAGGAGATGTTCGACAGTCTCCAACTCCTCCTCATCGCAACATACCCTGCAATAGTCCGGCTGGGATCTGTTTCAGATCCCCGTCAGCGATCTAATCTCGCAGTGCCCCGTGATAAAACCGGCAATCAACCTTAAGCTGGCCTTAGCCAAGCCCAGCAGCCACTCTGTCCTCTTGCCGTCCACAGCAGGCCACAGACGGTTAGAAACAGAACAACCCGATCCGTTCCCCCAACGTCTCTGCTCTTCCCTCCTGACCCATCCATCGATGAGGCCATAGAGGTGACAGACCGGGGGGTCAGGACCAACCGTCAAATCGCCACCTGAAAGCGAACCTAACCTAGCGAAGGCATCCGCCGTCTCATTGCCCAGTATTCCGCTGTGACCCGGAACCCAGCATAGACGAATACGGTCCGGTCCAAAACTCCTCAACGACTCTTTGCACTCGCGAACGAGTCGTTATTTGCACCAGACCGACGCAATGGCGCTAAGGGCAGCCTGACTATTTCGATGTATTACAATATAAAATAAAATAAAACCTTCCGTTTCTCACCGTATAGCTTCAAAATACTCTAAAAAATCTCTTAAAAACCAGATATTTCTGAAATGTTTTTCAATAATATGCTCAAAAAGCAACAAAATTTAAAAAGAAACAAAATAAAATGACGATACTTTTTCTTAATATTACGGGGTACATAAAGGGTCCGCCAAATAACTTTTTTTTTATTGAAAATGCTTTAAAAAACCAAACTTCTAAATATTTTCTCAAATTTCTTTTTTTTATTTGAAAGTACAATCCTTCCGATTAATAATGGAAAATAATTTCATTCAAATGGCTGCCTCGGCTGGCCATGCAGTAGCCTACACGATAAGTCAAATTTTTAAGCAGATTATCCTTTGTATGCACCTGATTGTAAGTGGATATGTAAACAAGCAAAATTGTCGTATTTGGGGCACAGAAAACCCAAAACGAGACACTGTTTTTCTTCGAAAATGAGCAAAGAGTGGCCGTTACTGTCAATGGTGATCGTTATCGGAACATGTTGAATGAATTTTTGTTTACAAAAATTAAAGAGCAGGACAATGACAACTTATGGTTTCAACAGGACTGCGCTATGTGCCACACAGCCGAAGCTACACTCGATGTTTTGCGCCCTGTTTTTGAAAATCGCTTTATTAGACGAAGAACTGATGTCGTTTGGCCACATCGGAGCTGCGATTTGACACCGTTGGACTATTATTTGTGGGGTTCCCTCAATAAAATAAAGCACAATATTTGTAAAGCCATTGGTGAAATACAGCTTCACACAATCGATAATGTGATTAAAAATTTAACTGATCGTGTAGGCTACTGGATGGCCAGCCGAGACAGCCATTTGAATGAAATCATTTTCCATTATTAACCAGAAGGATTGTACTTTCAAATAAAAAAAGAAATTTGGGAATATGTACAGTAGTTTTTTTTAAGGCATTTCCAAAAAAAAAAAGTTATTTGGCGAACCCTTTAGAAGAATAAAGAATATCTAATTTGATATTACAGAGTTGTAAAAATTATCACAACAAAGTCATATGACGTGTCTTAAATTCGTGGCCACCACTGTATGTTTGAGAAACTAGGTTTGAGAAACTAGGTCATAAAACTGCTTAAAGGGTTGTAATAACCAATTTATGAATGAACCCCAAATAAAACTAATGGTCTGCAATATCATAACGAAAACAATTCTATTACTGGCTTTAAATGCCATACAACAGGAATATATTGGGTTTTGTTTTTATTTATAAACTTACCTCAGTCTCTTTGTCAGCATCTCCACCATCAATATCTTCTGTGGAGTCATCTTTACCTTCACTGGAATCCTCCTCATCATTATTATCACCACCACTCGCACTGTCTTCATCAGCAGCTTTAACATCTAAATCAGACTTCTTTTTGGGACTAGACTTTAATGTGGTTGTAGAATCACCAGCAGCATTTGCTACATCATCGTCAGGCTGAACAGCATCGGTTTTCTTGGCTTCAGCAGTGGTGTCCTAAAGAAATAGGAAAGAATTTGACGAAAAAAAAAAAAAAAAATGAAATACAATCGTTAGTAAGTGACAACAACGACAACAATTAGAGTGTTTCTATAGCAATACGTGTGTGTGTATGAGAGTATTTACCTTTTTGCCGCCTTTACTTAACAAGCGATACAATGAGTATGCCAATGGTGTTACCAAGAGAACAATGGCCAAACGCCAGCCCCAAGGATTCTCTTTGCCATAAGCAATGATTTTATTTAAAAATGTATCCTACAAACACAAACAAAAAAAAAGGAAAAGAAAAGCAAACAAGTGCCACAAAATGAACAACGAAAGCTTAATAAAAATGTGTGTGTGTGTGTGTTTGTTTGTATATAAATTAGCAAAACTATTAAAATAGTAATAAATTAATAGCAATAAATTAAAACAAATTAATCAGAATGTATTTTAAACCTCTTCTTTAGCTCGACGATATAAATAATAAATATAACAGCCGGCTGGTATGGATATATACAAGAAATATAAGGCCCACCAGCCGGGTTTGTAATTCATGTGACGCATCAAACGATGCCACCAAGTTTTCTTATAGTTTTTCAAGATTTTTTTTTTATAATTTAAAAAAAAAGAATTTTAATTATTTTAGAAAAGAATTCATTTTGTTCTTTTCCAATAACAAATACTTACAGATTCTTTGTCAATGTATTTACGTTTAATATCGAATGTTTTCGAAGCATAATCAATGGCAATATCCAAATCATCGGTTATAATAAGGATTATCGAATAAGATATCACTAGACATGGACCATAATTCAATGCCAATGGCCGACTAAAAATAGAAAATGAATTCTTAATTAAATTCTGTTTTAAAAAAGAGAAAAATTCTCTTCTCTTCACTTACAATTGGAGTCATTTTGAAAGGTGTCAAGTCTTCGAAGAAATCTGGATTGGGGATTTGTCTGGGTGTCCATTTGCCGCGATAGTTGGGATTATCAATCATAGGTGCACGCCATTTGCCTTTGTATTCTTTGTTAGCAATTAAGGGTGCCTTCCATTTACCACAACCCACAGCCTTTTCACAAACGGGATTATCAACTAGAGGAGCTTCCCATTCGCCATCCATATCAGAGTCCCAATCATCAGGTTTAGTGGCAGAGGGATCTAAAATTAGAGAATTTGTATACAACAAATTAAAACTTTGCTATATAAGACAAATATTCATAGAAGATAAAGATAATTTGGCACAGAAGACCACGGTCGGTCAATTGATTGCTGTGGACACTTTCTTTCCAGCATAAAAAGCTAATTCAGCTAACGGAATATTGAAATAATTTGTCTATTAACAAAGATTCACTTTCTTTATACACAGCTATTCAACAAAACTCTTTATGCAATAGTTTTGATAACACAGTTATAGGCAAAAATGTAATTCAGCTAGCTGAATTGCAGAAACAAGCATAAGCAAGCAATAATTTTGTTAAAATAAAACATTCTATGATAAAATTTTGTAATTCAGCTAGCTGAATAGCTGTAAATATCCCTTTGCAAAACTAATTGAACTTAAAAACAACATTTTACTATAAAAATACTGCAATTCAGCTAAAAAAATTAGCTGGCATGCTGAATAGCATAGTTTTGAAAAAAAATTAGTGTGCTGAATAAGGAGTTAAAACAATTGTGAAACTAGCTTTTGTTAAAATTAAAGAAATCAGTTACAAAAATTTGTAATTCAGCTACTGGATAAATAGATTTGAAAGAATATTTGGTAAACGAATGTAAACACTAGCATTTTAAGAGTAATTCTGTAAAAATAAACTTCTAATGAAATTAGTTTTGCTAAGTAGAGCAGTCAGAGCAGTTAAAATTGTAATTCAGCTAGCTGAATTACTACAATTAACTACCCGAACATTTAGTTTTGATAATTCAGCTAGCTGAATAGCATGAATATTAATCATATTGTTTGATTTTTTTTAAATAAATTAATTTGTGATAAGAAAAATGTATTCAGCTAGCTGAATAGCATAAATATTAATCATAGCGTTCGAATAAATTTTTTTGTGATAAGAAAAATGTATTCAGCCAGCTGAATAGCATAAATATTAATCATATGGTTTGATTTTTTTAAAATAAATTATTTTGTGATAAGAAAAACGTATTCAGCTAGCTGAATAGGAAATTAATTTTGAAAAAAATTCAAGTTTTACTAGGCTTTGCACTTACCTGGAATCATTTCGGGTTCATCTTCTAACCAGCCATCAGGCATGGTAGCTGTAGGATCTGGTATTTGTGGTGGAGCATCATCATCCCAATCTTCTGGCTTGTGGGCAGATGGATCAGGTATCTAGAAAACGTAATTAAATAAAATAAATCATCATTATTATAGTTACGTATAGAGAGGCTGGCTAGGTTACCTTTTCACGTTCATCCCAATCGGCTGGTTTCTTATCCTCAGGATCATCAATTTCACGGGGAGGATTAACAGCTGGATTGAAGTCATTTAGTAAAGAACCCTCATTAATAAGTTTGTGATCAACACGTATTTCAAAGGTATTATCGGGACGTAAAATCAATGTATATAAATGAGGTAATTTATCCTTGAAAGGTTCTTCCAAACGGTCTCTATAATTGGAAAAAAATAAATCGGTTTTAAAGAGAAAATAAAGAAGAAAAAAGGAAAGAATAAAAAAATAATTTACTTTGGTTTACGGCAATGCTTTTCAGTAATGCTGCCGTTAATAGGATTAACATGACGGAAAATGAAATGCATTTTAATATCATTGCCACACTTATCGGGACCAAACATAATGGTGTAGGGAGTTTTATCATTGAACTGGAAGGAATGAAAGCAAAATTGAAAATTTACTGCGATTATTAAGCAACGAACAACGAACAGCACATAAGCAATGTTGTTGTAATGGGTGTGTATTACCAACCTTTGTAAGGTCATCAGTGGCTTTGCCAGCAGACAGTAATTTTATATACGAACCGCCACATTCTTGACCCTCCTAAAGACACGCACGTATTTTATTTTTTTTAAAGTTTAAAGGAAATCACATACAAGGAAACGGAAAAGCCAGAAAAAATAAAGAAAATAAAATACATTAGAATTGAATTTATTTAACACGGACAATTATTGTATAATTTCTTACCTGTAAAGTTACTTCGTATTGTACTATTAATGGTTTGTCCTCCTTAAAGGTAAATGGTTTAAATAGTTTTGAGGCAATGGCGGCATGTTTAGCTTTAGATTTCAATACTAAACCAATATCGTTCTTCCAAACGATACGTTGTGGTGCTTCCCAATTCCATTTGCCATCATATTTGGCTATTTCCTCAGCAATATCATCCTTTTTAGCCTGAGATTTTGTCCATAACTTTTGGGACTTTTCAATATCATCGAAATGATCCACAAAATAGAATTCCGAAGGATCATATTTAGGACTTTCATATACTAATTCTTCACCATTTTCATCGGTGGCTAAGGCAGCTGTATCATCCTTAAAATAGAAACGAACGAAAAGACATTGGGAACACGTTTTTATTTTTGTTTTTAATAATAATTGTAGACGAAAAACATTATAAAAGTGCGAATAAATAAATAAATGAAGGCTGTTTTGTTGCTAAGCCTTGAACATGACAAAGATGTTGTCTAACCATATTACAAAGATAAGATACAAGGGATTATAGAATACATACATACAGATGAGATATAAATAATAGCAGCGCAAATATAAAAGAATAGTTTTTCTGCGTGTTTGACAGCTTTTCGGCTTGATTGATAGCAGACTATCGAATAATTTGAACTGAATTGAGAAAAAGTGAACAGCGTGGTAGTCTTGCCCTACTTCTGAGAAGGCAGAAACACAGTCTCTAAGAAACACGGATTCCTCTTGCGATAATTTCATCTACGACTGTACCAAATACACATACGTCGACGACCGGTCTTTGGCTTCGACTTAAGTCTAGGATTTTTACTGACGGGACATGGCTCACTAATGCATTCTTGCATAAAAGAGGTCTGTCCGACCTGAGACTGTCGAACACATTATTACAATGTGTTCATACTATGATGACATTAGGAATTTAGATAGTATGCCAATAGCCCATACCGGGGCGGGTTGGAATTACAGTAGGGCCGGCCTTAGAAGACAGCCGGACTTTTAGGAGGTTGGTCGATTTCGCGCGTGAAGTTTTTGTTAGAAGTAGGAGGTATAGCGGAGGCAACCCCGGTATGTGATCACCCTTCGTGGTGCTCTCCTTGCTCCTTGTGACGCTTTCGTCTGTACCTGTGCGCGGATAGGAATGCGATCGTTGACAGTTTGAGTCAATTGCTGCTGGTTCTTCGGCTCCGCTTAGTCGCTCCTGTTGCCACTGCTGCTGTTTTAGATGGCCCGGTCCTAATTGCTTCTCTCCCTTTGGCCTGTCATCATCCCCGTCATTGTCGCCCTTGCCGTCATCACACCGCTGCCAAGCCCGCTGCGTTGTTGTGTGTCTTTTGTTTCGTTCGTTTTGTCCATTCCTGGCTGTTAACAACCAATCGTGATCAAAGCCCTCGCCCGTGAGGGCGCTGTTCAATGTAGGTTCCGTAATTGGGTCGTTCTTTATGTTGATGTATGTTTATTGTTGTCGCTATGGGGGGTCTCCCTTAAAGGTAAATGGTTTAAATAGTTTTGAGGCAATGGCGGCATGTTTAGCTTTAGATTTCAATACTAAACCAATATCGTTCTTCCAAACGATACGTTGTGGTGCTTCCCAATTCCATTTGCCATCATATTTGGCTATTTCCTCAGCAATATCATCCTTTTTAGCCTGAGATTTTGTCCATAACTTTTGGGACTTTTCAATATCATCGAAATGATCAACAAAATAGAATTCCGAAGGATCATATTTAGGACTTTCATATACTAATTCTTCACCATTTTCATCGGTGGCTAAGGCAGCTGTATCATCCTTAAAACAGAAACGAACGAAAAAAACATTGGAAACACGTCTTTATTTTTGTTTTTAATAATTGTAGACGAAAAACATTATAAAAGTGTGAATAAATAAATAAATGAAGGCTGTTTTGTTGCTAAGCCTTGAACATGACAAAGATGTTGTCTAACCATATTACAAAGATAAGATACAAGGGATTATAGAATACATGCATACAGATGAGGTATAAATAATAGCAGCGGAAATATAAAAGAATAGTTTTTCTGCGTGTTTGACAGTTTTTCGGCTTGAATTGTTCAAAATTTTAACGAATTACGTCCTTTTTAAATCAGATTGATAGCAGACTATCGAATAATTTGAACTGAATTGAGAAAAAGTGAACTGCGTGGTAGTCTTGCCCTACTTCTGTGAAGGCAGAAACACAGTCTCTAAGAAACACGGATTCCTCTTGCGATAATTTCATCTACGACTGTACCAAATAAACATACGTCGACGACCGGACTTTGGCTTCGGCTTAAGTCTAGGATTTTTACTGGCGGGACATGGCTCACTAATGCATTCTTGCATAAAAGTGGTCTGTCCGACTCCCCGGACTGTGGGTGTGAGAGGGGACCTGAGACTGTCGAACACATTATTACAATGTGTTCATACTATGATGACATTAGGAGTTTAGATAGTATGGCAATAGCCCATACTGGGACGGGTTGGGATTACAGTAGGGCCTTAGAAGACAGCCGGACTTTTAGGAGGTTGGGCGATTTCGCGCGTGAAGTTTTTGTTAGAAGTAGGAGGTACAGCGGAGGCAACCCCGGTATGTGATCACCCTTCGTGGTGCTCTCCTTGCTCCTTGTGACGCTTTCGTCTGTCCCTGTGCGCGGATAGGAATGCGATCGTTGACAGTTGGAGTCAATTGCTGCTGGTTCTTCGGCTCCGCTTAGTCGCTCCTGTTGCCACTGCTGCTGTTTTAGATGCCGGTCCTAATTGCTTCTTTCCCTTTGCTGTCATCATCCCCGTCACTGTCGCCCTTGCCGTCACCGCCGCTGCCAAGCCCGCTGCGTTGTTGTGTGTCTTTTGTTTCGTTCGTTTTGTCCATTCCTGGCGTCACACCAGGTTTCGTAATTGTCGTTCTTTATGTTGATGTATGTTTATTGTTGTCGCTATGGGTCACCAGTCACGAATTGTTTGGAGTTCAACTGGTAGTAATCGACTTGATTACGAGGTCTGACCGGAGACTTAATTCTGGTACCACGGGAGCCAGGAGCCCCAGGAACCTCAGTTCCAGCCTGGCTGTTGGTGTGGCCCCATTGGGAGCATCGTGGTGGCTGTGGTTTGGACCCAAATCGCGGGAAGAGTCTAGTTAACGGGCTCGGTGTGGAGTTGCATTTTTCTCAACCGGGTGCCGTGACCCATAGATCGGAAGGAGTTTTAGATAGGCTCCGCTCCTAACCAAGGGGGAAGTCATGTTCAAATACATGGCTTCGAATTGGTACTCAGGTGTAACAGTCTGTTGCATTTGGGGGCGTTGGTAGACGCATTGTATTTCACCCTGTGCGAAGAGCACCGTGGGATTAGGTCCTCGCGGACAGGCACCCACGTAAAACCCATCGTCGTTGTACCAAATAAACAGTATGAGACTGGAAGAACTTTGATTTGATTTATAAAAAGCCAATGGCATCATAAAAATGTTTTGGGGGGACATTTATAGATGTCAGTGGACCATTTTTTTCGAAAAAGACCCTGAGAGAATTCTTATATTGAACGAACTGGCTCATTTATCTCATGTTGAAGAGCGATTGATAGCAGACTACCGAGTAATTTGAACTGAATTTAGAAAAAGTGACCTGCGTGGTAGTCTGTATAACCTTCCTCTACTCCTGAGAAGGCAGCAACTTAGTTTCTAGGAATACCCCTTATTGTGTTCCGATATTCACACGGTTTTCTCTTGTGATCGTTTCATCTACGGTTGTATCAAATAAACATGATGAGACTGGATGAACTTTGATTTGATTTTTGAAAAGCCATGGCATCATGAAAATGTTTTGGGGGAGATTTATAGAAATTTCGAAAATGATCCTGTGAGAATTCTTACCGTTAATTTACAGCCTATAACCATACGATAACCGCCTATTTGTTTCAGATAATTGAAGATTATGTCTGAATAAACCTCTATACGAATGGAAATAAATCGAAATTTGCTTTTCTCATCAAAGAAACTGATAAGGACACAAGCTTCAGAATACGGGATCACCGCAATATCTTTCAAGCCGAACGTCTATTATTTTTAGGTTAAGATATCCCAGTATAAGAAAGGTATAGTCATACAGTTTTACAGGATTGTAGTCTTAAAAGTGAGTACCTCAAAATAATATGGCGACCCATTCTATTTTCATCCCTGCTTCGACAAGAAAACTTTCAAGGTAATCTAGTGTTTAGCAAAGATAAACAAAGGTTGCCTCGCTTAAATTTAAGATGACAAAGCTCTAAGCATTAAAGCGCAAACCATGTGATCTAGAGAACAGGCTGCTGCAGTGAAATGCTTTCCAATAAGATCACAAAAGGTCTTCTGTATAGACTATTGTTCACAGGGGCCTTATACTATTATAGTCAACGTAATTACTTGTGATTGTCTAATCAGCTAGCTTATGGGAAATGATTAGGCGGTACATATAATTCCTTCTGTAGAAGTGCACGAATCCATTATTCATTTAATTCATCACAAAATTCATTAAACTTTCAGAAGAGTTTTCAAGTTGGTTTTGAGAAGCCTCTATGCTGATTGTCAAGAGCGATTAAATAGGACCAGAGTCGCAGTCCTGACCACACAAAAGGACCTTTGATTTAACACATTGACTTTCACTGCAGGTTAAAAAGTAGTTGGGCGGCAGTTCATGTGCTAACAGAGCTACCAAAATAGTCGAGGACTGCGGAAGCATTCATGTGTAGAAAATTCCTTGATAACTTCACCAATTTGGCATCAAATGTTGTCACATAATTAGTTTAATAAACACCAAAGGAGCACCCTGAGAAAAACTTAGCGTGGTGAATTGGTTTCTCTAGCCATAGCGGACTTTAACGAAGATTTTTGGACTCATTACAACTTATTGTCCGTTCAGGATCGATTGAGGCGAGAATAACTAAACAGTGTAGTAAATATAGATATGTTTAGTGACCTTGACAACGTTGGTTGTCTGTCAACTAGATTTGGATCAGATAAGGTTAACACATTCGCCTGCCAAGCCTAAATTATATGAAGTCATTCGCATTACCATTTATATTTTGAGTGTTATTGTTTAGCAAAACCCTATTATTCCTTAGTAAGAGGACATATATTATCATGCACAATCATTTACAAGCAGAAAACCAAAGACGAGTATATTCGTCGTTGGCAATAGGAAGGCAGGACTCGATATCCTTTTTTGTATTTGTGTACGTTTTAGTAGAGAAACAAATAATAAATTACGCAGATGAATAAAATAAAGAAAATGGAATAAAACGAGCCACATTGCGAAAATTGGCAATACTTAGAAGAAATTCACTATTGTCGATTGGCAATTAAAAAAAAAAAAATAAAAATTGCTAATTCAAAAGCCTGCATGTTATAATATATTTAATGTAGGACGAGTATACTCGTCTTTGATGGGATATCCAGCACTGCCAAGACGAGTATTCTCGTACAATATATTTAAAGTAGGACGAATATACGCGTCTTTGACAGGGTATCCCGCACTGCCAAAACGAGTATACTCGTCCTACTTTAAATGTATTATAACATGCAGACTTTTGAATTATGAATTTTTTTTTGCCAATCGACAATAGTGAATATCTAAGTGTTGCCAAGACGAGTATACTCGTATAATATATTTAAAGTAGGACGAGTATACTCGTTTTGGCAGTGTGTAATACCCTGTAAAAGACGAGTATACTCGTCCTTGGCAGCTAATTTGTTAAGAACAAAACCAAATTTGAAATAATATTTCTTCAGTGATTTCCACTCAG
Source organism: Sarcophaga peregrina (assembly GCA_014635995.1). NCBI lineage: Eukaryota > Metazoa > Arthropoda > Insecta > Diptera > Sarcophagidae > Sarcophaga > Sarcophaga peregrina. The sequence goes on from CM025789.1 coordinate 14,996,079, forward strand.
CAGTTTACTAGCAAAAGAAAAAAAATCTGTCCTTCAGAGTTGTCTTTAAACTGCAGATACCGTCACTTTTCATTTTATGTAACACTTTACTTGTTATAAGAGAAGAAACTTTCTTCTTTACTGCTATTATTCCTAACATTACTGTATGATTTAATGAGCATGTTTAAAACTAAAGTTTTATCACGTACACATGTCACTTAGCACATATCATATTGGCAACAGGTGTTAATGCCCTTTTGGGTCTTAAGGCATGATTTTTCTTTTTCTTTTGAAATTAAATTTCAAATTTAATTTTATTTGCCTAATTTTCTTGAACATAAAACGTTGTACGTCGTATTGTTATCTCATAATTTTGATTTTACCCTTCCATTGTTTCTATTCCTTTGTTTATTTGTTTTCGAATTGTTTACTTTAATACTTTAATTGAACAACACACAATATTTGCATTTCATTTGTAATGAATTTAGAACGAATTGTCCGCTTGTACTCTTAAAGATATGAACGAACGCGCACTCATTTCGCATTTCGATGTGACGTAGTAGAGATTTGCTATTGTGAAGCATGCCCATGATTGAGCACACAGAGTGTATCAAAGTCCAAATATTGAAATTGATTATTATTTATGAATCAAGTGTGTTTACTTTTCTTTCTTTCTTTATTTATTTCTTTAAAGAACAGTTTTTATGGTAGGGCAATTAATTAAAGAAATATTATGACAAATTTTTTAATTGATATTCGAAATTCATTTTTTTTTAAGGTAACTACCTATGTATGTATGTATGTATGTACATTGCGATTATTTTAAATTGGATTAAATACCGACTGTTCTAGAAAAAAAAACAACAATTCTATCTACACCTAACGAACGAACTCTAAAATTCCAATAGGTTTTATGGTTGGCAATGAATATTAGAACACAGTTTATGAAATAAAAAAAAAAACAACAAAAATCGGGTCAATCACAATGACCACCAATAGTGTGAAAATGCGATAACATTACGACAATAAAACAAAAATAAAAAATAATAATTTAATACCCTTCCCCATAATAATGATTTCTACGTAATGGTTTGAAAAAGTGTGCGGTAAATACAAACAAAAAAAAACTATTTCGGCAGAAGAAATGTTTCATTCTCTATTCAATTTGTATTCAAAGTGAACTATTAACGCTATTCATACTCTCAACCCCCATAATAAACAGCAGATTAAGGTTCTTTCTCTCTTTGTTTGTGCCTGTGTGCCTGAAATTATTTATTGCAGTGTAATTAGAACGAATAGAAAGCAAAGGACACGTAAACGGCTTTACTACTACCCTGAGCAGTTCGCCATGTGGTAACGGGAAGAGAATACTACCACAGTGATCACCGTACTTGTCGTAAGAGGCGACTACGGGACTTGTCCCTGTCCGGCAATATTGAAGAGAAACGTGGTGGCTGTGGTTTAGACCCCAATCGCGGGGAGTAGGCAAGTACGGTGTGGCGTTACACATTTAACGCATTGAAGAACTTTAGATGGTCTCCGACACCTAAACAAGATAGGAGTCATGCCCAAATGCCCATGACTTCGAATTGGTACCTATTTGCAGTGTAGCGGCATGTAAGTAGTGGCGTTAGTCTACGCAATATATTCACTAAGTGTTCTCTGACACACGTAAGATATGCCTCACGTTAATCAGTTAACTTTTAGCCTGAGCAATATAACTAAATGACGTCTAAAAGGATTTAAAGTTCTTATGAATCAATAAAATGAATGCTAAATCGTTCATTCGACTTTAAACTGTAGGTCCCGCCACAATTGTATAAAAATTAACGCCTACAACATAAGTGGTGTGAGAAGCTAGGTCGTAATCCTGACTGAAGGGTTGTAATGACCAATTATGTTATGTATGTACGTTAATCAGTCCTTCTATCGGTGAAAATTTTGCCTAAAATCTTCACATTCTATTCATAGTTATACGTATACGTCTTTTTATTAATCTAGTAACGATATAACTGTTATAAGCAGACGTCGTCATAAAGAGAACATGATAAAAATGTGCGAGTTTTTGTGAGAGGCATGTGTATAACCCAGAGGAAAATTGTTAGTAATATTGTGTAGGCACAATAGTGTAACCTAATAATATCCAAATCCTTTAACTCGACAAATATTCTTCCAAAAATGGAGATAATTTCTAATTGTTATTAGTGAATTTCATTAGAAAATAGTGACTCCTACTGTTATTTTTCTTTGGGTGTATAATTGATATACAAAAAATTCAAAAACAAGCAACAAGAACCTGCTTTACTGAAAGCTTACAAACAACAGAATGTATTTTTTATGCTCTTTTAAACGAACATTGTTGATGTTCGTGTCCTTTGTGTGTAAAAAGCCGCAGATGATCTTCCCCTAAGGGACATTAGTAAAATAATTTTCAGACTCGGTACACGATGTTAGACCGACCACTGGTGCCTAATTCTCTAAATTACTCAGTTGGAAATATCGTGGCAGCAAAAAACCTTTGAAGCATTTATCAGTTGGCCGGTGTCCACACTCAATCTCAAACTTTACCATGTTCATTTGGTGTACGAATTGAAGGGAAATCATACCCTTAATTGTACGCTTATAATTAAAACGTTACGCATAAAATTGGACTATCCACTCGTAGGATGACGTTAACAAATATTTTCGATTATTACGGAGTAATTATGTTCGGTCGTCGTAGTCTAGGTATTGTTGTGTTTGCTTATTAGACATAAGGCCACGGTTCAAACCCCTGGTACGCCTCAAAACGAAGTATGAAAAACTCTGAGAGTAAAATAAAATTTGCCATGAAAAGTTTCTCAAAAATCTGTCATTCAGAGTCGGCAGTAGGTCCCGCCACTCATGTATAAAATTAATACACGCAACATAGGTGGTGTGAGAAGCTAGATCGTAATACTGATTATGAGTTGTTGTGTAATCAACCTACTGTGAAGGGAATTCTAAAGATTTTAAAAGATTCAACGTACGCGGTGTCGAAGACAGTGGTAATGTTAGAGAAAATGTGGTGAATGACTCAAGTATTTCGATTCCTTGACGTTCTCAGCGATTGAGCCCATTTCGCGACTTATTCTTTCTCATTTTCCATTTGGATTTGCACCTCCATCTATATAAAGTTTAGATGGAAGACCCTTCTTAACCCTTTCGCGAGTTATAGGGGAATTCCCGTCATTAACTATTTTCTAATTAAACTAATGGCGGGAATTCCCGCTGATATTGAAACAAGTATTTTAACTGTAAGAGCTCATTTGTGTTATTCTTTGTACAAAGTGAGAGTTGCTATTGTGGTAAAATACTTACTCCCGTTATCGCGGGAATTCCCGTCATTTGACCCACCGTTTAAAACCATGATTTAACGATAAAAAGGCGGAAATATCCGCTCTTCATTTTTGTATGGAAAAAATAAATGATTCCCTTGGTAGCAACAGTTATATTTAAATGCGGCCGAAAGGGTTAAAGTCATATACATAAATGCGTACTATTGGGTGCTAATTTAAGTAGGGCTTTACAAATCTACTTAAATTATTATTAATTCAAAAAATTTTCTTCAGCGATGATACGCATTTCTCCGTAGACGGTTAAGTCAACCAGCAAAGTTATTTGGGACTGGAAGAACTTTAAAATTATGTTTTAAAAGCCACGGCATCATGAAATGTTGGTGTGGAAATTTTTAGTTCTTATTGGCTTGTGTTTTTCGAAAATTACTCTGGAAGGTTAGGTTATGTTAGGTCGGAGAGGTAGATCTAATATCACAAAGCTCACTTGAACACACATAGCGGCCCATTGTAATGCCACGGGTGAACGCAGTCTCTGTACTGACCGAGTTCCACAAAAATCAGGGAAAATTAAGAAGTTAGTCAGCGCAAGGGATGCACAACAAAAGCACGACTATCCCGCACTGAAAAACCAGCCAGAAAGTTTGATAAACGGAGCTACATATATCGTTGATATCAATAGATGATAGCTCCGTTAAGCAAACAAAGAATGGGGAGCCAAATAACCTATATCTACAGCTAGCAAGGGACGGGCACTGGCTAAGAAAGTAAATAACAGTCTCCTCTTCCTCATTGGACTTGCATCCACGGCAGAAGTCGTAGAAAGGGAGCCTCATTCTTTCCACGTGTCTACCCATAATGATAGATTGGCATCCCGAAAGAATTTCCGCTCAATTTCAACTTGACCGAGGCAAGTGGCATACCTAATTCAACTGTTTCCCTGCCCTATAGTTTCCCGGAATATCACTGTGGCTGGGGACCCACACCAGGGAGACACCGGTGAAGCGCACCGAGACTAGGTCGAGACAGCGGCGACATTCCCTAACGATCCTAGAGTTGATCACGAAACCTGATAGAGATCTTACGCAGCCTGACTGTCTGAAAAGATCGAGACGCGACTGAAAGGAGCATCGTTAACGAGGATCCATAAAGCGGCCCAGTAAATTGCCATCACACTGCAGTAGTCTGGCAGACGGGGACAAATATTCAGGTCCAGTTTCCTAGAATAGACACCACTTCCCACCCCAACCTTGAGTTTAGACCTGTCAGTATATATATTCAGGACATCCGGGGGGACGATCGTATCAGGATTTCAGTCATCCCTACTCGGAATCAGAAAGTAGAAACATCTATCAAGACAATGTTTAGCAGGGAAAAATTCCACGTTCCCAGGGACCACCGGGTCAGTCTCCAGAATTGTGGAGTGACCAGAAGGTACAATGTGCCAACGAGAAAGAGCATTAAGTCTAGTCGCAGCAAACTTGGCAACCTGCTTTGCGAGAAGCACAGTAGGAAGCCAGTTTAGCATTGCGAACAAGGCTTTCGTGGCAGTGGTGCGTAGAGCACCAGTTATATGAATGGCGGCAGACCTTGTCAAGACGTCGCACGTTATATTGTCTGTCCAGAGCAGTCCACCAGAAAGCAACACCGTATAAGAGGTTGGGTTCGATGACCGTGGAATATATCCAACGCATGATCTATATACCCCAAATATACCTGCAGCACAATAATTTCGGTTTTGTTTTAACATTTTTTAAGTAATAAATAAACGTTTTTATTTTTGAAAATTTATTCGACAATTCTTATTTACTTTTCTCGCTATTCTAAGAAAATGAATTATTTCAGTGGTGTTTACTCACTTTTGACGCTCAGTCAATAGTAACTCTAGTTGTTTACCCGTATATCTAAGCTTTATTAGATTTAATAAAAGCACGTTCAAATATGTCACTTTAAAATGTCTGCCAATTTTTAAAGATTAATTTTTACATCAGAATGTAAAAAAAGGAAAAAAAGAAGTATGGCAACCCTTATAACATTTGACAATGCACTTCTCACCACCAGAGCATAAAAAGAGAAAGTAAAACAAGAAGAAGCAATAGAACAAACGTTGAGGTTATGTCACCCTTAACCCCCTTTATGAACAAAACAAAAACGAAAAAGAAAGCAAAAAAGAAATGAAGAAGAAGAAAAAAAAAGTTCAATGAACGTCACACATAATTTTAAATGAAAATGAATGGAAAGTGTTAATTAAACACGATATTCTATGATTTTCTATTGTATTACACTCTCACACACAGCAACACAAACAAAACTTTGTTAAATTTATTGCCATTTTATGATGATTGAGAACAAAAAAAACGAGTAATTTTAAAACGCTGTTTTCTAGTTTTCTCCGTAATAAACCGCAAATCATAAAACCGTAGAGAAAAAATAAAACACTGACGTGTACCTTAACACCACCAGCAGTACCATTAAATCATCATAAAAATAATAAATTTTTTCACTTGAGATAATCAGTCAAACGGTCGATTGATTCTTTTTTTTTTTTTTTTTTTGGAGAACATTTAATGGGGAAAACTCTTACACACGATATTTTTTGCGTTTTTTTCACTTGGTGAACATAGACACTCTTTTTTTGGCACTTTTTTTTTTTGTTCCTTCCAAGAAAGCAAGGAAAAGAGGAGTAGAGCACAGTTACAGTTACAACTTACTTGTAAATCTTCCACAACACCATCAACAATTTCGGGTTCCACTTCTGCTCCACTGACCGTGTTTATGAATTGTGGCCCAATTAAGACATTTACCGCTAATAGAAGTGCAATCAATGCACTACAATGAAGCACTTTTCGCATGGTGGCGGTGATGGTGGTGACCCGGAGTCTCTTTTTTTCTACTTTTTTTTTATTGTTTATTTTATAAATTCTCCTTCTTCTACTTGTCGTTTATGAGTGCGTCCGTCTGTCTGCCACTCTCAACTGCAATAACAATCGGAAAAATTTTCTTATTTTTGGAAACAAACAATTTTCCTTTACAAACTGAATTTATTTTATTTTTTTCGTTTAGTTTTGTTTTTCAATTGGATTAATCGAATTACTCTACTTACCGCTTTTTTTTTATTTTTTTTAATCAATTACAGTTATGATGGTTGTTACAATCAGGTCTACTCAATGAAATTTTCTAAAAGAAAAACTCGTAGAAGTGAAAAAATGGTGGCACACGAAAGAATACAAAATAAAAGTGGTTGAAACACAAAAAAAAAAAAGTTAAAAAAAATGTAGAATATGTTCCACACACACTCGCAATGAGAAGAAAAAAAAAACACACACACACAGTCTGTGGATTTTAATGTAACGTGACAGCTGTTCTCATAGCAGGGTTGTATTTTTAATGGCATACAGTAAGAGAAAATTATTCAGTGTTGTTAAGAGCTTAAATGGCATAGAAAAAAGAAATTTGTAAAGAGAATTGTAAGGTTTTTTTTAATCAACAATTTGATTATTATTTCGATTACTTCAATGGCCTTGGAAATATTTGTTTATTTTGTATAAAAAATATAATTTTTTGAACTAAATTAATAAGGAAATAATCTTAAAAGCTTAATTTTAAAACATATTATTTAAATAAAATCCGGTTACATACGCACATACATACAGAATTGATCATAACAACCCTTCAGTCAGGATTATTGACCTAGTTCCTCACACCACTTAGGTTGTGTGTATTAATTTTATACGTAAGTGGCGGGACCTACAATTTAAAGTCGACTCCGAACGACAGATTTTTAAGAAGCTTTTCATTGCAATTTTATTTACTCTCAGAGTTTTTTCCAGAAATCTGCTGAGAGGAAGTCGCCGTTGAAATATTTTTTAATATTTTCCTTTTGCTCTCTGGCCTGGGGTTCGAACCATGGCTTTGCGTCTAATAAGCCAACACACTACGTACTAGACTACGGGGACTTCCGGTTGTATAAATTATTTAAGATAATGGCTTATAAATTTCCTGGGTTACAAAGTAAAGTTTAATGAAACACACATAAAGTTATGATTACTATCAAATTTATTACCCGCTTTTGGATTAGCTGCTGCACTCGTCCCTTTCGCAAATTTAGGGGGGTAACTGAGTTTTTAAATGTTAAAATGTTAAGAAATTACCTAAACATTCACGGAGCCCTATTAAAATCTCATCATGGTGGTAAAAACAAAATGAAATTCCTTTGCGTTGAAAATTCTAATGCTGTAAAATCAGAAACAGTCATGTAGGCTTATTAGACATGAGGGCTCGGTTCAAACCCCAAGTCACATCTCTACTATTTCTTTGATAACTTACTCTTCCCAGATTTCTGGCAAAAACTCTGAGAGTAAATAAAATTACCATGAAAAAGTTTCTCATGCATTTGTCATTTAAAATCGATATTAAACTGTAGGCCCCGTCCCTCAATTATGTATGTATGTGGCTTATAACATCGTCCCTGTTAAAATTATATAACATCCTGATATCATACGATTTCAGACTTCTGGATTGGTGGGTACAGTTTTCATAGGATCATTTTCGCAGAAATATGACTCAGTGACAACTCCGGACTATGATATATTTTATTCCTGTTGACAGGAAAATCAAAAGATAGGTCCTGGGCCTCCTAGTTAATGTCAAGACAACTGAGTTTCTCTCAGCATTAAAAAAGGGCTTTACTTTTAACAGTTCTAATCAATTGCAGTCCTCTATATGTCACTTTGGTGTCGCCTAAAACCAGTGCCTCGCATTTCTTTGTAAACAGCGATTGTGCTGGATTTACTGCAGCACAATTTCTAAATTCATATGTCGTAGTCTAGTGTGTAGGCTTATTGGACTTGAGGCCTACGTTCAATTCCCAAAAAACTCTAAGATTAAAATAAAAATTATCATGAAAAGTTTCTCAAAAAAATCTGTCGTTCGGAATCGACTTTGAACTGTAGGTCCCGCCTCTAATGTTTAAATTTAACACACACAACATAAGTGGTGTGAGAAGATAGGTTGCTTTCCTGACGGAAGGCTTGTAATGACCAATTAGAAAAGTTGGACTTCATTGTGCCTTTAGTTTTTATGATATCCACTGCTACGAAAGAGCTTGAGGATTAAGGAGGATTTACACGATCTTACAAGTCGTACGACATGTCAAGTTTATGTGTAAAGCGTGGAGTGGATGGTGACGTGTAAACTTAAGATGCAATAAGAGCGTTCGAGAACAAATATGGCTGGAAATTTGATAGTTTAACTGCCCTCTTGGATTTTTAACAACTTCCCTGTCCCCATACAAATCACTTGGTTTTTGCTATACGTCCATTTAGAATTCTCAAAAATATTTCAGCACAAATGCTTCATGTGAGTCACATGTGACTCATGAACGTATTACAATACACTCCCTTGAGTAATATATGATTCATTGGACAGAGAAGTTGTTAAAATTTTTCAGAAATCATTACATCTTTGACTCTCACATCGTGTAAACGGGCCTTAAGTTTGTGTAAAGGGGAAAGAAGACTCAGCTTCGGAGACTTAAAAACTTAAAAGCCTAATTAGCGAAAATAAATCATGAAAGAGTCGGTATGATGACATCTTTAAAGTTAGAACGTTAAGTATGAGTGTATTTGTGAGAGGCATGTGTATAGCCCAGAGGAAAATTGTTCGTAATATTATCAACCTAACCTAACCTAACCTAATAATAAGTTTATGTAATGGAAAAGACTGTGTATTTAACTTGTCAAATATTCTTCCAAAAATGGAGATCACTTCTCATTGTTATTAGTGAATCTCATTAGAAAATAGTACATCCTACTGTAATTTTTCTTTGGGTGTATAATTGATATACAAAATAATTTCAAAAAGAAGCGACGAGAACGTGGTTCACTATAAGTTGGTAAGCAACTGAAAGCATTTTTACGCACTTTTTAACGAACAATGTTGATGTTCGTGTCCTATGTGTGTAAAAAGCCGAAGATTATGTTCCCCTGAGGGACATTGGTTACAGATTCGGTACACGATATTAGACCACTGGTGCCTAATTCTCTGAATTACTCAATTGCAAATATCGTGGCAGTAAAAAAGCTTTGAAGCAGTTGGCCGGCGTCCACACTCAATCTCAAGCTTTACCATGTTCATTTAGTGTACGAATTGAAGGGAAATCAAGACCTTAATTGTACGCTTATAATTAATGCGTTACACTTAAAAAATGATTTTATCAAGCGAAGTTAATTACAATTCAAATGAGTACGTAAATGAACTAAATTGGAGTATGCACTAGTAGGACCATTTTATTAAATATTTTCGATTATTATGGAGTAATTATGGTCGATGAAATGAAGTCGTTGTAGTTTATTAGGTCGTCTAGGTAGTGTTTAGGCTTACTACCTATGAGGCCATGAGACTTCAAACAGAAATGGAGCGACGAGAACCTGTTTCACTGAAAGCTGACAAGCAACAGAACGCATTTTTACACTCTTTTTAACGAACTTAGTTGGTGTTCGTGTCCTATGTGTGCAAAAAGCCGAAGATGATCTTCCCCTGAGGGACATTGGTTACAGATTCGGTACACGATATTAGACCACTGGTACCTAATTCTCTGAATTACTGAATTATTATTAAATATTTTCGATTATTACGGAGTAATTATTGTCGATGAAATGAAGTCGTTGTAGTTTATTAGGTCGTCTAGGTAGTGTTTAGGCTTACTAGCGACGAGAACCTGTTTCACTGAATGCTGACAAGCAAGAGAATATATTTTTACACTCTTTTTAACGAACAATGTTGATGTTCGTGTCCTTTGTGTACAAAAAGCCGAAGATGATCTTCCCCTGAGGGACATTGGTTAAGAAGAAGAAAAAAAGCGATTAAAATTTGTTATTTTTATTCTTACAATTCGAGGACGGTTTTGGTTTTATTGCAGACTAGGTAAATAGCCTATAGCACCATTTTTTTTTTTAAATGTGAATGTATGTCCTTCAACTAGCTAAACAATTGATTCAATTGACTGTTTGATAAGCAAACATCGTTTTTTTTTTTAATTTTTTTATATGCAAAATCTATTTCGGATTTTCAATAATTGAAAGCGACTTGATTTGTTGTTAAATGTTTGTGCATTCATCTCTCAAATAACTTGAACTCTCTAACAGTTCGACTCTCTTTTTATTTATTTCTTTGGTTGTCACAAAAATTCTTTTTATTTTGAAATTTTTACTACTTTTTTATATGCATGTGTGTATGTATGTGTGAGTGGGTCTTATCGGCCAATATGAGTACATGCATGTAGAAGTTAATGCAGGCATGTGTGTCAATATAACATAGAATCAGAGAGAGAGAGAGAGAGAGAGAGAGAGAGGGAGAGAGTATTTGTGCATAAGAAAGTTTTGCTCAATTTGCCAAAGACAATTTATGTGCCGTTAGCAATTTCACTTAAATATGTTTTATAAATACAACGTTTCCACAAACACCCATACATACATAGTACATGGCATATGCAAGGCTATGTCTATGGCGATTGTGTATGTGTGGGAGACTATTTGTCTGTTTGCTTTGTTTGTTTTGTCCGTGTGTGTGTTCTATTTAAACAAGTATTTGTAAGACAAATAGACTCTCCATTATTACACTTATTTTGTGACGTTGGAAGGCCGGTTTGATTGCTCTCTTCTTTTGGTTTTTTTGTTTGTTTTTCTTTAGAATACGCTAGGCTAGGTTATAATACATACATGTTACCCTACTATAGGCATGTTAGCGAACACTTCACTATTAGTTTCTTTAAAATACAAATTAAATCATAAAAGAACAAAATTTCTTTATCTATTTGCACGTGTAGAGTATCAAAAAAAGCATGCCTGTCCACTTGCAATTTTCTTTCTATGTTTTCTTTTGAATTCTTTGTTTTTGTTTTCGTTTTTGTTGTTTTTCTTATACACAAAAATATGAATTCAAATTTGTTTGTCCATTTACTTATACGTACACGTGTATTTGTGTATGTGTGAGTTTCAACAAGTCTCCACTATTCCAATGCATACGCCTTCACAAATGTCTATGCCGTAGTAGTGGTAGGAGTAGTAACAGTGGATTATGTTATTGGGTTTTATTTGCTTTTCTTACAAGTATTTGTTTAAGTCAACATTTCAATTGAGCAATCAAATCCATTCATTCGCTCATTCATTCACTCATTCATTCATGCATTCGTTTATACATTCATTTGCTAAAATGCCTTGGCCAGTGTAAGCAACTTCAGTGACACATCCATTCTAATAAACATGTTCCCTCAGATCTTCTTTCTCATCTTATTTCTTTGTGTTTTTGTTGTTGCCTTCAGTCTTGTTTGAAAGGAATTGTATGGAGTGTGGAATGTGTGTGAGTGTTCGAGCAAATAGCCTGTTTAAAGTGTGTTATTTTTACTCAAAAAGGGTTTGCAATTAAACAAATAGAAGAGAGAGAGAGAAAATATTTTTAAAAACAATCTTTGTTGTTGTTGTAATTTCATCTTTTTGATGTCGTTGATAACTGTTAACAGGTGTTTGAAAATTGTTACAAAGAAACGTTATCATCAAACGTCGGCACAAAGGGAACATAATAAAAATGTGTCAGTATTTGTGAGAGGCAAGTGTATAGCCCAGAGGAAAATTGTTCGTAATATTTTCAAGTGTAAAATGGAAAATGTACAGCGCCAAATTCTTAAGAACTAAGTATTTAACTTGACAAATATTCTTCCAAAAATGCAGATCATTTCTCATTGAATATTAGTGAATTTCATTAGAAAATAGTGAATCCTACTGGAATTTTTCTTTGGGTGTATAATTGATACACAAAAAATTTCAAAAAGAAGCAACAAAAACCTGCTTCAATGAAAGCTGACTAGCAATTGAATGAATTTTAACGCTCTTTTTAACGAGCATTGTTGATGTTCTTGTCCTATGTATGCAAAAAACCCAAGATGATCTTCCCCTGAGGGACATAGCAATGCTAGAATACCAGGAATATTATTTCAAATAGGATTCTGTGTTACGAATCCGACAGGCTTTGATTTTATAAAATTACAGCAGAATTCGCCGTAGTCTAGTAGGTAGTTAGGTTGGCTTATTAGACGTAAAGGCCACGGTTCATAACCCTGGTTAGACGTCAAAACTAAAATTTGAAAAAAATATACTTTTTCGGCTACTTGCTTTCAGTTGATTTGTGCTAAAAACTCTGAGAGCAAATAAAAATTGTCATGAAAAGTGTTGCGTGCGTTAGTTTTATACATGAGTGGCGGTAACTACCGTTTAAGGTCAGCTCTGAACGATGGAGTTTTGTGAAACTTTTTATGGCAATTTTTATTTGCTTTCAGAGTTTTTTTTTTGCCAGAAATCTACTAAGAGGAAGTCAGAGAAGAAATGTTTTTTTTCAATTTTCGATTTGTTCGAGTTCTCTGACCGGCGACTTTGTAGCAATAGCAAGATTTATTTTTTACTTGGAATGTTTACCCCTAGAGAATGTTTGATTCCTGGCTGGATTTGATTGTGGTATTAGAAATAAATATCAAATATATTAAGACTCACTAGCGTCGAGCATATTTGTTCACAAAGCCAATGATTTTCTTCAGTTTGATGACATTGATGGGTATTAATGTATTGTTACGTTTTTATCTTCTTTAAAAACGTTAAAAATATGTGTTCGTAGATTGCAAACAAAGTAAAAATAAATTCGTGTTTAATTTTAATGAATTCTTTATTATCTGCACAGCTTTCGTGCCACTGTTCCAGTTTATTCCACGTATACAATGATACTTCACCATATGTGTTTGTTCGTGATAATTCTCTGCTTACTACAACAACACTTGTTAGTTATTCTCTGCTCACAAACTTTTTGTAAGCACAACACTAACAACTGCTTCCTTCAGACGCAACTTGTCTGTACACAACCGATTGATTTATCACTTCAACCAACGTAACGACGTTATACACGACTAGCTGATTCAAACTCCAAATACAACATGCTGTCTGCATACACGACTGATTCAACTTAAACTCTGAACTCTGAATCTCCCTTGCTCGCTTTGGCTTGCCTTTTATATCACTGGATCAGGATAATGGCGGCCAACATTCTAATAATGTAAACAACCTCTTCTCATTTTTGTTGTTTCTTGTTTACATTCGAGCAGGTAGATTAGTTGTTGTTGGTTTATTTGCCTCTCCGCAAATTTATACTGCACATTGTTGTTGCTTGTTTACTGCTTTGTTCCCTTCATTTTGTTGTTGGTTGTTTACGTCTTTTATCCCTTATCCTTGTTTATTCATCGATCTTGTAAACAAGTCCATTATTTTTGTTGCTTTATTTTCGATTTATTCGTTGATCACGTGAACAATGCGCTGTTTTGTTTTTGGAGCTTTTGTTTATCATTTTAACAACACCATTTCCACTTTCGTAACAGTATGATTAACAATGGACACATGCATAGTAGATGCCACCAGAAGATTGAAAGCCAAAACACTACCTACTAGACTACGGCATCATATCTTATTCTTCACTTACTTAGTTGGTCTTTATAACACTTTAGTCTGGATAATAACCACCCATATGGTGGCGACTTTGAATGAAAGATTTTTTGAAAATTTGTTCATGAAAATTTCATTTCAATCTGTTGAGAGGAAGACGCCAAAGGAAATTTTTTTTTTCAAATTTCATTTTGTTCTAGATGTCTGACCTCGGGTTTGATCACAGGCACTACCTACTAGACTACGGCGACTTTATTCTTTACTTGTTTAACTTAATTGATCTTTAGAACACTTTAGTCTGGATTACAACCTAGTTTCTCTTTTACCCATGATTAATAGAATCTACAGTTAAACATTAACACCGAACAACAGATTTTTGAGAATATTTTCATGGCATTTTACTTACTTTCATAGAGTTTTTGCTAAAGGATTACTAAGAGGCAGTCGAAGAAGGAATATTCAGAATTCATTTTGTTTGAGATGTCTAAGCTGGGGTTTGAACCACTAGATTACCGAGATTTAAATTTCTTCTTCTTTTTTGCTTAACACCCAAAAAAATGTCCTTAACTTTGCGCCAATCTAGAGGCTTTGCCAAAGGACTTTAATTATTTTTAATCTTCTGGCTGACAAATCGGGGACGGGAAATTGGTCTTAACAAATTGTACTAACGTTCACAAAAAATTGTACTTTTTTCAGACCGATTGTACTAAATTCAGTTTTTTTTCTTTTTTAAACTTTTATTTTTATTATAAATTAATAAAAATATAAATGACAATTCATTTCATTGTATGTAGTATTAATGTAAATGAACAAAAATAATAGGAAATTTTTCAAATTGTTAGCTCAGTTTTGACTTCAGTATAAAAATTAAGGTTTTTAGTCTTTGCAAAATTATAGCACCAGTCTCATTTTTGTTCAATAAGAAGTTTTATTTACCAAAAATATTTATACTTAAAACTTAGTAAACCCCCCTTTGCTATTCTTATAAAGATTATTTAATATTTCTCCGTCTATTTTCACCCACTCTTCGATCATTTTTAATTTCAAATTTTCAGCACTGGTAAATTGTGTGTTATTTTGAATATAATCTTCGGACAAGAATGGGGAATTCGTTTGGGAAAACGTTTTCAATAATATTCATATCAGGACAGCAAGCTGGCCACGATAAAACCTCAATAGATTGTTTACGGAACCATTTCATCCTCTGTCTGCTGACATAAATTCTGGCATTGTCCTGTTGTAAAATATATTTTTTTTTCATTATTTTCTCTTAAGAAGAGGAGCAAAGTACAGCTAAGAACTGTAAAGTACTCTGTACTATACATTCGCGTAGATGGAAACTAAAATTTAAGGCAACCACTTAAAGAAATAATCCCCCCAGCAATAGACTATACAGCCAAAATTTGAATTTCTAAGGTCACGACAGTAGTATCGATAGTCATCTGGAGAATATGACCTGAAGACAATTCATTGTTTGTTATTATTGAAATGCTCTGGTGGTGCTATAATTATGAAAAGCACTTTATAATAGGCAAACTTAAAAACTTATTTTACTACTTAATTATAAAGGAATAAAAAAGTTTGTGAGATCTAAATTTTAAATCGCTATTTATGATAAATTTTGTACCAGCAAACTATTTGTTATTTTCAAATTGTAGCAACACGAATTAAATGACCTCAATAAATCCCTTGTTTGGATTAAACTAGAGACAGTCAAAGGAAAGAGTCCATTGGTCCCTTTGATTTTTATTAAATTTTGGTATGAAAATATCCTTTCTACATATGCAGATTAATGTGGAACGGATAATATTCCTTTTATAACTCTTAATATGTCAAGTTAGCAACGAGTTGCCATAGGCAAATGAAACAAAAACAAGAAATTATCCACTGATGAGACAGTATACTTGAGTGATGTAATAAAGTAGAGAACATATTTCAATAGTTCTAAATAAGTCATTGAGGTGCTATGGTGTTTTTGACTTCCAAATAGTGCTAAAAACAGTACAATTGTACCAACTTTTCCATCCCTGTGACAAACACAAAAAAAAAAATCTGTGAAAGGATACAAAATTGATATTAAAAAAATAATCTTAAACTTAAAAAAATCCTTTGGTACTAATAAAATTAAGTTCCTCTTATCATATCTGAAATGTTCAATTGACCATAAAAAAAAATTTAATGTTTGCGCTTAAGAAAGGACATAGAAAAGTTGCTTTAATTCAATGCCTAATCCACATAATTTAAGAAGAATTTTGTTTAAATTGAATGGAACATCCGCCATAACTATTACAATAACTACTACCCATACAAGCATTACTAATACTACTACCACTACTACTACTGCATCAGAATATTACATTCATTTCCTGTATTCAGCTGATTAATATTCACTACCACACTTTTACTTATCAAGACACATACTTTTGCAATCGTATATGTTCGCTCTCTTCCTCTCTCTCTCTCTCTCATTAAGTTTTCTTAATGCAAACATTACTGGGATGGTATAAATAATTTCGCATTTGGCTTTTAACTTCCGTTTTAGTGATTGCGGCCCTTTTTTCTATCTCTTTCTCTCTCATGCTCTCGCTTGAACTTGATTTAAATTATTTTCTTTTCAAATAAATAAACTGGGAGTGGATGAGAGAAAGAGAGAGAAAGAGAGAGAGAGAGTAGTATGTGTGTGTAAATAATAATCATAAAAATAAAATTAAGTACTCTTAGTTAAGGCAAGATTTACTCACTCTGATACACTCGTACATACATATGCAAGCATAAAGATATGTTTTTACATGCCTGTGAAATGAAATTTAATCTTCATTTTTAAGGATTACATTTCTTAAACTATTAAAAATCTTTTCTTTCATCATGAAATGCATACTTTAAGGATAATAAAAATGGAAATTAAAAAAATTTTGGTGCCATAAAAGGATATTGTAACGATTTTATATTTTAAAAACGTTTAAAACATGAGTTCGTAGATTAAAAATAAAATAAAAATAAATTTAATATTAAGTTTTAATTAAAATTCTTTATTATTCCCAGAATTCTGCGCGTCACTGTTCCCAACTTGATGTAAACAACAACAATTGCTTTTCTTTGTTATTCCTCTGTTTACAGCCTTTGCATAATTGTGCGCTAGATTTTTCTAACGAAGATTTTTAAACCACAATTACTCTTTTTAGAAATTACAGCGTCTTCACACAAGACTGACTGTATTTTTACCAACTCAGTTGCCTGCTTAGCCTTGCCCTTTTTTATATGGCATACTAAACATTCCGTTGAATGTTCTTGAAGGCAAATATTCATGATTTCGCTTTCATGAAATTTCTATAAATGTAAACATCGTTGTTTACATTTATTATTGTAGTGTTGTTTGTGTATTTTGTTTACATTTAGTTTTGTAGTGTTGTTGCAGCATTTTTTGTTTACTTGCTTAACATTTTTGTTATGCTGGTAGAAGCCCACAGTTTTTCACACCACTTATGTTGTGTGTGTTAATTTTATACAGAAGTGGCGGGACCTACAGTTTAAAGTCGACTCCGAACGACAGATTTTTTGAGAAACAAGAAGGGAAAGAGTTGTGATTCCAATTGAATTGCATACAATTGTGATCATTTTTAAAACAATAAAAATTTGTTAATTTCATTGCAATCCTTCAGTCAGGATTACAATCTAGTTTCTCACACCACTTATGTGGTATGTGTTAATTTTATACATGAGCAGCGCGATTTAAAGTTTAAAGTCGTCTCCGAATGAGAGACTTTTGAGAAACTTTTCATAGAGTTTTTAACAGAAATCTACTAAGAAGAAGAAATATTTCCTTCGTACTTCATTTTCTTGGAGATATGTGACCTAGGGTTTAAACCCTGGCCTCACTATTAATAAACAAACTTACAATCTACTAGACTACAAAGTGATAAGTGATGCCACCTATTCAGTTTCATAAATTTAAAAATTTTTCATTAACATTTCCTTGATTTATTGTTTGCAACAATTTTCATTTTATAACACTTTCAGTGGCTTGAAAACATCTTTTATTGTTATGTGTGCCCTTGTGTGTGTGTGTGTGTAACAGGAAGTAAAACTATTGTCCTTCTAATCCTGTTTGTCTCTGTGATTACGAATTATTTAAACTCACACACACACACACACAATACCCTTACATTATAAAGTAAATATGCACTCATGCACCTCTTATCAAAACTATTGTCGCAGAAGAAGGTTCTTTATAAGTGGTTGACTAGTGACTTCACTTACACAAGCACACACGAAGAGTGTTATAAATGCACGAATACACAAAGCTGTGCTACTATTGCTACCAGCCATACAGTGTAGAAGTATAGAGTGTCCAACAAGTTAAGTACACGAATTCATACACGATGTCTAAGCATAGAGACATGCACTCACGAATGATGTTTACATTAAGAGGCTAAAAATATAAGACTTTAATGCAAGCTAATCAACATAATTATCTTTGGGAGATTTAATGATCATTAAATGAAATGTTAGAGAGGACAATGGGATTTTCTAAAGCACAACAAAATACAATGTTATTGTTTGTTATTGTATTAGTGTAGTGGTAGCAGCAATATGTAGTCGTACAAGAGCAGTAGCTGCTGCTGTGTGTCTCATTCATTTGTGTGGCAAAATTTTTGTTACACTCAACTTTTTATTTTGTGTTGCTTTTTCGCTTACAGTTAGTTGTACTCTTTGGTTTTCTGCTCTTTCTCTCTCTCTCTTTGCTTATGGACTATTTGCTAGGGCAACAATAACAACAATAACAACAACGATATGAGGTTATATAAAAATAAATGTTAAAAGTATTGTAGTTTGTTGTTGTCGTTAGTAGTGTTGTGTCAATGTGTTACTGAATTGTTTGTATTTACATGTGTGCTGAGTATATGTGCTTAATGCCACTTGTTATCTCTAAACCGGTATAAAAATAATGCAATCAAAATAAACTAACAAAAGAAGAGAGGCAAGCAAAGTGTAACAAACTGTAACACCAACAAAAAAACACAGACACATACTCACATGCCATATGTATGTAAATAAGATAGAGAGGGAGCGATAGATTCATAAAATAAAATTCATAAAAAAACTAACAGAAAATATAAGTTCAACAGAGAATGAGAGGAAGAGTAAGGATTACAGAGAAGGAGATTGAAATAGTAGCACAACAGATTTATATTCATTTTATGGTTTCATTTCATGGTTTCAAAAGTAAAAAAACACTTAAAAAATAGTTTTTTCATGAGATTTCTTTTTTTCTTTGTAAAGTTTAAACGTTGACATTATGTGTGAAACACTACGTCATTTAAATGACCTCTACGCACGCGAAGTGTTGCAAGCATTGATTCTTTTGAGGTAATTTTCGACCACTTTTAGACTTATTTTGGACGGTATCTCAGCCACAACTTGACGAATGTTGGCTTTTAAGTGCGCAAGAGTTGAAGTTTTTCTGCATAAACACGGTCCTTCGCGTAGCCCCACAAAAAAAACGGTCTAATGATATCAAATCGGATGATCTTGGTGGCCAGTTGATATCGCCATGACGAGAAATTTAGCGGCCAGGAAATGTCTCTTGCAATAAAGCCATATTCACTCGAGTTGTGTGGCATGTGGCAACGTCTTGTTGAAGCCACATATTCTCGAAACATATTCTTCAATAGCAGGCAAAAAAAAGTCGGTTACCATAACACTTCGAATTAACGGTGACAGTCGTTCCATCATCGTTTTCGAAGAAGCAAGCTGCAATCACACCTTCGGACCAAAGAGCTTACCAAACAGTGACTTTTTCTGTATATAATGGCCTCTCTTTAACTACTTGAGGATTCTTAGAACCCCAAATACGACAATTTTGTTCATTAACATAGCCAAGGAGTGTGAAATGTGCTTCATTGCTGAAGAAAATTTTGTTCGAAAAATTGCTATCCACCGTCTGTTGTTCCGCCTGCACCCATTCCACGTATCTACGACGTTGTGAATGGGCAGGTGGCTTCAGTTTGTTGTGTGAACTGGACTTTATAGGGATGTAGGTGTAGATCTAAATGCAAACTATGCCACAAATGTGCCGTAAGACAGTCCTAATTCCTAAGAATGACGAGGAATCGCGCACTTTCGGGTCTTCGGCAATACTTTCACTTACAATAGCGATGTTTTCAGCGGAACGTGAGAAACGATGAAGCACAGGGGCCTTTCAATATTTGTAACCACTTCAGTCTCTTCAAATTTCTTGACAATTTTGACAATTGCTTGCATAGTTGGACCATAATCTCCTCTTAACGCACGATAAGTGGGCGTGGCAGAATCACTACCATTTCTGTAGTAGGTTTTGATAATTTTTATGCGTTCTATGATAGTTAAGCGATCCATTTTCGTCAATTGTCAGACTTTCAACTGAAAAGAAAAAAATTCTTTTCACAACTTAGTTTAATAGATGCCGTATTCCCGTCCCATACTTTTGAAACCATGAAATGGATAGCCCTTTATTTTTTATGCTATATTTTTCTACACTACATGTTCGTTTAAAATATTGTTGCCATATATGTATGAACGTATAACCCAATATAGAAATATTTTGAAAAGACTAATAATAAATCTGTGTGTGTGTGTGTGTGTGTGTATGTGTGTCTGTGTGTTATTTTCAAGTCACGTAACTATTTAGCCCGGCAGTTATTTTATTTCCGTTTCCGTTATATGAATACGAATGCACCACTCTATGTGAGTGAGAGACAGTATATTGGAGTGTGTAGGTAAATGCTCATGCATGTTTAGATTTTTTTTGCTTTAGAAAAATGTGCTCAGACTCGTGGATTTTTATATTTTTTTTTCGCCACTTGATGGTATTCTGAACCCCTTTTTTTTGTACTATTTTCAGTACAATTTTGTTGCTGATTGCTGTTGTTATTGTTGCTGTTGCATATAAATAACTCGATGACAAGTTTAACATTTGAAGTGAATGAGTGACACTATATGACTGACTAACTTTATTACTCGTATAAAATATTCCAAATTGTAAGTGACTTAAACGCCACAAATTGCGACTAACAAAACTTTTTCTGTTCTGCTTGATTCTTGTTTTTTTGCACTCTTTTTCTTTCTCTCTCTCTCTCTCTCTTTCTCTCTCGTTCGCAGTAGGGTTATTGAAATGGTGATGAAATATTATTTTTTAGCAAATGGAGGAGAACTCCATACAAGTCAAGAGATGTTATTGAAATTAAAATGAAATCATCGAAGGCGTATGATTGTTATTAATTAGGATTGAAATACAAAAATAATTGGAGTGCAGTTCAAAAGCATTAACACAGAAGATAATGCCAAAATCTAACTGAAATTACAGTCTTGCAAAACCCTTTCTCTATATGCTCAACTATTTCTGTCTCGTGTATTGAATTTCCATTGAACAGAATGCTTGCATGAGGAACTCAGAGAGTTAAAATTCATCTCGTTGGGTACACCTTGGGGTGTAAGTAGGAATTGAGATTCACTCTCTTTATCATTAAAGGGAGGGAGAGAAAGAGAGGGAAGGAGAGAAAGAGTGTAAACAGAGTAATTGCATATATTGAAGCCACTGTATTGTAGTAGATTGTGTGTTGGTTTACTAGACAACAGCTTGTAGGTTCAAATCTTAACTCTGACATCTTTAAAAGAGAAAAGTTCAAACAGTTTTGCTGCCAAAAGTTCTGACATTAAATTAAATACCATGACAATGCTTCTTTAATTTGACATTCGGAGACGCTGTTAAACTGTAAGTCACCGAAACTCGTGGATAAAATTTACATACACAACATGGCTGATGTGAGAAGTTCGGTCGTAAACCTAACTAAAAGGCTTGTAATGTTCAATTAAGTAAGTAATTGCGTATATCAACTCAAAGCTGTTTAGGTACTTTAACGTTAGGCACTAGCAAGCGATATTTTGTCCACAAAAATCAAACGTTGTTCATATTAACAGTCTAATAATCATAGTGGAAGAGTACAGAAGTATATTAGAACAATGGACAACTGCTTCTACTTCTACTTCGATCTTTAGTTCTACTTCTACCTTTAGTTCTACTTTTACCTCTAGTTCTATTTCTACCTATAGTTCTACTTCTACCTCTACCTGTAGTTCTGCTTCTACCTCTAGTCCTACTTCTACCTCTAGTTCGACTTCTACTTCCAATTCTGGTTCTACTTTTAGGTCAACTTCTACTTCTACTTCTATCTTTACTTCTACTTCCACCTCTAGTTCTACTTTTAGTTCTTCTTCTACCTTTGGTTCTACTTCTACCTTTAGTTCTACTTCTACTTTCACGTCTAGTTCTGCTTCTACCTCTAGTTCTACATCTACTTCTATTTTTACTTCTACTTCTATTTCCACCTCTAGTTCTACTTCTACTTCCACCTCTAGTTCTACTTCTACTTCTGGTTCTATTTCTGCTTCTACCTTTAGTTCTACTTCTACTTCTACTTCTACTTCTAGTTCTACTTCTACTCTAGTTCTACTTCTACTTATAGTTCTACTTCTACCTTAAGTTCTACTTCTACTTACACCTCTAGTTCTACTTCTACTTCTACTCTAGTTCTGCCTCTAGTTCTACTTCCACCTCTACCTCCAGTTCTACATATACTTCTACGTCTAGTTCTACTTTTACTTCTACCTCTACCTCTAGTTCTACCTCTAGTTCTACTTCTACTTCCACCTCTAGTTCTACTTTTCCCTCTAGCTCTACTTCTGCTTCTGCCTCTAGTTCCACCTCTACTTCTACCTCTAATTCTACATCTATTTCTGCCTTTAGGTCTACATCTACTTCTACCTTTAGTTCTACTCCTACTTCCACCAGTAGTTCTACATATACTTCTACGTCTAGTTCTACTTTTACTTCTACCTCTACCTCTAGTTCTACCTCTAGTTCTATTTCTACTTCCACCTCTAGTTCTACTTATCCCTCTAGTTCTACTTTTCCCTCTAGTTCTACTTCTACTTCTGCCTCTAGTTCCACCTCTACTTCTACCTCTAATTCTACATCTATTTCTGCCTTTAGGTCTACATCTACTTCTACCTTTAGTTCTACTCCTACTTCCACCACTAGTTCTACTTCTACTTCTACCTCTAGTTCTACTTCTACTTCTAGTTCTAGTTCTACTTCTACCTCTAGTTCTACTTCCACCTCTACCTCCAGTTCTACATATACTTCAACGTCTAGTTTTATTTTTACTTCTACCTCTACCTCTAGTTCTACCTCTACTTCTACCTCTAGTTCTACTTCTACTTCCACCTCTAGTTCTACTTCCACCTCTAGTTCTACTTCTACTTCTACCTCTAGTTCTAATTCTATGGAAAATTGAAACAGCATAGCCAGCTACGTTGAAGTCTTACTAAAATCGAGGAAAATTGACTTGGAGGAGAGAAGTAGAGTGGATGTTTAAACATCTTCTCGGATTTTGTTGAGCAATTCGGACGCGGATATGAATGTAAAGGGCCCAAATGGCCAGACAGACTCCACTTCGAAGTAATATCACAGTAGTTCCGGAGTGGGCAAAAAAGGGGGAGATTTATTGGGTGAGGGCCCCACACACGGGGGATAGTGACGACTATGCCTATGGTGCGGTTAGGTACATTTACTCCTCTTCTTTTTCTACCTCTAGTTCTACTTTTTCTTCTATTTTTTCTTCTACATTTTGACCACAAAATCATCTTTATACTCTGATGCTGTGCGGCCAAAAATCGGGCCTTTTTCAAGCTTTACACTGACCCAACGTGTCGTTTATATTCAGCAACGGTAAGTGCCCTAGGTGGCACTGATTAGGCAGAAAAACTTTCATAGCAGTAGATACTGGGTAGTAGTATGGTAAGTTCCGTGGCATTGTGACATAAGGGGTAATAAGATTGCATATGAGCTGGTTAGAAGTGGAGTGGCGAAACGTGTGGATCGAGTACAGCGGTCAGTAATGCCTAGTTGGGATGCATGTTTAGGCTGGTCGATCGAGCGATCAAATGGAGATTTAAGGAGAGATTGTAGAAGTTATTGTGGCCTGGGCATAACAATTTTGAAGCAGTTTTGGGCATTGAATGTGGATAGAAAATCTGTTGCGATTGAAGGTATTTACAATGGACCTTTTCTGGTCTATTAGTGGAGGGATGTTATCCTTTCCAAACTAAGCTAATCTAAGTTGTCTTATATGCTGTGATTAATACTGTCGCAAACACGAACAGTGGAATAAAATGGAGTATATTAGAATGGGTTTTCATAAAATCAAACAATTTGAGGAAACTGCTCTTAATCAAGGCAATACAAGGAAGTTAATGCGAATGAATATTTCGATTGAAAAATTCGATTGAAAAACAAAATGAATTGAAAAATCAATTTGTTTTTCTTAATAACATCTTTTTTCATGCACACCCTTTTCCAGCAACTTAAAAAACACTGCGCCACGAATAAAATCAGTCACCAATTTCGAAAAGGACGACATGAATGGCAAAAATCATAGAAAACTAGTGTCGAACTATTTATTATACGTTATGGAGTTTGTTATGTGATTTAGTAAATCTGTTTTATATTTTCAAAAGATTCGAAGATTCCCCAAAATGCTAATAAGGATAGAAGAAGAAGAATAGAAAAATGCTGGCAATGATGATAATGATGGGGCATGACAACAAAATAAAAAAAAAGTGGGGAATACGAACTCTCATTCATACATGCTTTTTCTTATTTTTTTTTAACGCTGAGGAGGAGTAAATGTGCCTAACACTACATGTCACTATTCCCCGTGACTGGGGCCCTCACTCACTAAATCTCCCCCTCTTTTGAACTCCTTTTGCCCATTCCGGAACTAACGTCGTTTTACTTCGAAGTGGAGTCCGTCTAGCCATTTGGCCCCTTTACATTCATATCCGCCTCCGGATTGCACAACAAATTCCGAGAAAATGTTTAGACATCCACTCTACTTCCCTCATCTAAGTCAATTTTCTTCGATTTCAGTAAGACTTCAGCATAGCTGGCTATGCTGTTCCAATTTTCCTCGCTGTTCATAATCACATCGCAGAAGTTCTCAACAGTACAGGCACCGATTTTAGCCTCAAGATTTCTTCTTTCCAATCTCCATCTCTCACAATGAATGAAAGTATATTCCGCATCATCATAGATGCAATTTGGTCATGCCATTTTCCCCATTTTAAACAGGTGCTTACAAAAATAACCCTAGCCAGATATCAGTTGTGTCAGATAGTAGTTAACCTCACTAAATTTCCTCTCCATCCAGCAGGTAATATCTGGGAGAAGTTTTGCCGTCCATTTACCGCTCATCTCAGTGTTCCATTCCTCTTGCCATTGTTGTATGGTTCGTTTTCTGGCGTCGTCGACATTTACTGTCTCTCCGTACACGTTTTTAGCCTCCCACACTCTCTTCCGCTCGCTTGCCTGTAGTGCTATGGGTATGACACCACTAACTACTAGCATTGCTGGCTTAGATACAATCCTATACGCCGATGCCACTCTAAGTGCAGCGGTTCGTTGTACTGTTAAGAAAATTTTCCTTCCACAGTCGGCCTTTAACGCCGCTGCCCAGACATCACTGCCGTAAAGTAAAATAGAGTCCGTTATTGCCATCATCAAACTGCGTCTGCTCTTTATAGGACCACCAATCAATATTGGCCATAAGCCCGCTAAGTAAGGAGGTAACCATAGCTGCCTTCGTTGCAGGGTGTTGTATCTGAGCCCAGAACGTCAGTCTAGGGAGAATGGGAAAGTTTAAGTAGTAGTTACCAATGAAACCTAAAAAGCCCGCTAAGAAAGAAGAAGAAGTTGAAATTATATTAAATAGGCCCTATCATACTGCTGTTTAAATTCGGTTTATTACTACCTTCTAGATATTGTTACAAAACTGTACCCTCGTTTAACAATAAAAGGGTAAACAAAAGTTACACAAACAAATACAACGAACTTGTTACAAGTAACAACCAACAAATCATGAGTAAGCGAGAACGCAACAACAAAAGAATGCAACCAAAAATTCGCAAACAACGATGAAACTACGAGAGTTCTCGAGAAGGCGAAAACACAAACATTCTATTTCAAGAATGTTCGTCAGACATGGGCCTATAAAAAGGTAAGACAAAGCAGACGACAAGTAGTAAGAATTCAGTTAGTCTTGTGTGAAGACGCGTTGCGTGTGAAGAGAACAGTCGTGGTTTGAAGATCGCTCTTCCTTGCGGTTCGTTGTACCGATGTTTCCTTCTACAGTCGGCCTTCAATGCCTCTGCCTTGACCTCACTGCCGTAAAGCAAAATAGAGTCTGTTTTTGCCATCTTCAAACTGCGTCAACTGTGTATAGGACCAAGAATATTGGCCATAAGCCCGCTAAGTAAGGCGGTAACCTTAGCTGCCTTCATTGCCGCATGTTGTATCTGAGCCCAGAACGTCAGTTTAGGAAGAATGGGGAGGTTTGAGTAGTAGTTATTAATGAAACCTAAAAAAAATAGAGGGAATGAAATATCAACTGAAGTCTGGAGTACAAGTTGGCATTCACTTGATGTTAAGGGATTTAGCAACAGATTGATTAAGATTAGGATCATATCGATCGCCCAATCAGACGGTCATTATGATATGGACTTTAAAACCGTTTAGTTTACGAATTAAATTTTTTATTTATCATTCCCTATACCCCTCTCTTTTGAACAAACAATATGAAATTCTTATGAGAAAATCACCTCAAAATAATGTGTGTGTGTGTGTGTGTGCCATTATGATTGATAAAGGCGTGCTGGCGAAAGCTGTCAACGACAATGACTACAAAAATTACGGCGTGTCACAAGCAATTGGGGCCATTGACAAGGGGTCAAATACATGTGACACTGTGTAATTGACATTTTCGTATAAAATATTTGAAATTTATGAAATATTTTACAACAACAACAAAAAAAGAAAATTTTAGAAAAAAAAATATTTTTTCGAATTCCAATGATTGTTGAATCAAACTAAAGAGTTTGAGTCTCTCTCTCTCTCTCTATTTCTCTTTGTGAATTTTTTCAATTTCTTTGGAAAAATTTAATTTTAAATTTATGTTTGTAGGTGTGTTAGTAAGAATATTTTTACTTTTCCTATCTAGTATCCACTCAGTGTGCCTATGTAAAAATTCTTATTTAAAATGGTAATTTTTTTCTTCAATTCTGCATGCCTTTAATGCCTGGAATTTTATTATAATTTTACACCATTTCCACTACTATTCGAAAACATATTGAACTTTTTGTTTGCCCATTAAGGTTGCAGTTAAGCTCGCTGTATAGGAAACCAGTAGTCTTTACTAACAGAAAGATGGTTACAGCCTGCTTAACGCTTTAGTAAGACCGCTATTACGCCTCCAGACATTTCCATCGAATTTAATACGGAGTAGCAAGTCGAACATTTACATACAAGTCGCCAATGTCCCCTAGAGGAAGATCATCTTCGGCTTTTTACACACATTGAGCACGAACGTCAACAATGTTCGTTAAAAAAAGCGTAAAAATGCATTCAGTTGCCTGTCAGCTTTCTTGTCGCTTCTTTTTGACATTTTTTTGTATATTAATTATACACCCAAAGAAAAATTACAGTAGGATTCACTATTTTCTAATGAGATGCCCTAATATTCAATGAGAAATGATCGCCATTTTTGGAAGAACATTTGTCAAGTTAAATACGCAGTCTTTTGGGATTTACCGCTGTTAATTTTCTATTCTCCACTGCATATTCTTAGGTTGCACTTGAAAATATTACTAACATTTTTCTTTGGGGTTATACACATGCCTCTTAAAAATACATTCACATTTTTATTATGTTCCCTTTGTGCCGACGTCTTCTTATTAAACGTAAAGTCCGGGTTCGTATACCAGGTCTGGCATCAAAACGAAATATGAAAAAAAAAATATTTCATCGGCGACTTCCTCTCAGCAGATTTCTGGTAAAAACTCTGAGAGTAAGTAAGACTGCCATGAAAAAGTTTCTCAAAAATCTGTCGCTCGGATTCGAAGTTAAACTGTAGGTCCCGCTACTTACGTATAAAATTAACGTACCCGACATAACGTGGTGTGAGAAGCTAGGGCGTAATCCTAACTGAAGGGTTGTAATGACCAACTATGTATGAATGAGCATTCCAATCCTTTAGTCAGGATTACGACCCAGCTTCTCACATCATGTACGTTGCGTATGTACATGAGCGGCAGGATTTATATTTTAAAAGTCGAACGATAGATTCTTGAGAAACTTTTTCAGTGCTTTTGCCAGAAATCTGCTAAGAGATAGTAGCCAGTTTGAACCGTTATCTCACAGTTAATAAGCCAACAAATTACTTGGTCAAAGGGACTTTTGGTTCTTCGAGAGACTAGATGCCATACGGGCAGTTCAAAATGTGGAGGCAGTATTGGTCTAGGTGTATTGTATTGTAAAACCTGTAATCTTACTATGACGCCTTTTGCACGTTGAAATTTGTTTCGAAACAAATTTCAACACTCTTGAGTTTGTAGGAGAGAGGGGAAAAACGAGCGGGGGTGATTTTAGAATTTCATGTACTCAGAAATTTGCTTTGTTCTTTATTCGTATATGCACAGAGTTGTATTTGATTTCACATTTCCTTTTATTTTTTGTTTCGCATAGAGAAGTTAACATCTTGACTGCCGCGGCAACTAACAGAAAACTGGCCAATAACGACAATTTGATTTTTCACATTATATTGCTAAAAACTATTTTTAGATCGTAGATATCATTAAAAGGCAAAAATTATGTTTTTTAGGAGAAAAAGTGGGTAAGAGATGACTCGTAGTTAGCCAAAGGTGTTAATATAAATTATATAATTTTAAATATCATTAGTTTTTGTTGATTTTGTGTTTGAAATCAAAACATTAGCAAAAGAAAAATTTTAGCGCCAAACAATTAATTAAAAAAAGGTTGGAAAAATAAAAATAAAAAATATTAAAAAGAATATAATTTAAATAAGGTAAATATATTAAAAAATAATAACACATAAATATATAATATATTATAATAATAACAAATATAATATTCATATAATGTTCATGTCTTGTGTTTGAACCTAAATCACAATGCCAAACAAAGTTGCAACTGACAAAAACAGCAGAACGACGCGATAAAAGAAAACAAAATTTCTGAAATAAATTTTTACGTCCAAAAGCGAAAGAAATTTTAAAAGAAAATGCAAAAAAGTTTCTCACATTTGTTTCGAAACAAATTTCAACGTGCAAAAGGCGTCTATGTTTCCAATTAACTTAACTTACTTACTTACAACCCTTTAGCTAGGATTACAACCTAGCTTATTACACAACCCATATTGTGTGTGTTTTATTTACAGTTTAAAGTCGACTTTGAATGACAGATTTTTTAAAAATGGAGTGGTCGTTTCGACACCAAAAGCACACTAGAGCATGCATAGTAAGCTGTAAACGCAATCCGTGTACTGACTGAGTTCCACCAAGCTGTGGAAGAAGTTGATCAGCGCAAGTGCTGCGCATTAATCCTGGAAAATCATCCTGAAAGTTTGATAAACGATGCTATTTCCTTTACATTAATTAATAATAGCTCCGTTAAGCTGACAAGGATTGGAGACCCAAATAACCTATATCTGCACCTAGCTAGAGATGGCGAACGTCGTTAGATGCGTGCTGCATTCTTTCGCGTGTCTTCCCCTTAACGTAATGACTTGTAAGCAGGGTCACTGTGATCGAGATGACATTGTGATTTAGTCCGAGCAATTGCTTGGTGCGCCTTCTATCCATCGAGGGTCAAGTGAGTCTAGCAATAGAACAGGATTCCTCATAGACCCAGAATAGGTTGGTGTTCCGAAAGAATAAGTAAGCGGCATACCCTAATCGATTGACAAGGATTCCGGAAACAGGGCACCTGCACCGACGAGCTCGTCGACCCTGCAGTTTCTCGGAATATGACTGTGCCGTGTGGTAGCGCGAAGAGAATACATAATTGGCCATTACAACCCTTCAGTCAGGATTACGACCTAGCTTCTCACACCACTTATGTTGTGTGCGTTAATTTTATACATGAGTTTCGGGAAATACAGATTTTTGAGAAGCTTTTTATGGTAATTTTTACTCTCAGAGTCTTTGCCAGAAATCTGCTGAGAGGAAGTCACCGAAGAAATATTTTTTCGTTTTTGATGTCTGACCTGGGATACGAACCCGGGCCTTTCGTCTAATAAGCCAACACACTACCCACTAGACCACGGCGACCACCATACTTGTCGTAAGCGGCAACTAAGGGTGCTTCTACCAGTCAGGAACTGTTTGGGGTTCAACTGGCAGCAGTGTGGTCTTGCTTGGCTGCGAAGCCTGACCAGAGGTCTTAATCTGGAACCACGGGTGCTGGGAACCCCAGGGACTTGTCCCTGCCCAGCAATGATGAGATCGGCCCTCGGAGAGCACGTGGTGGCTGTGGTTTAGACCCAAATTGCGGGGAGTGCACGAGTACGGTGTGGCGGTACATTCTTAACGCATTTGAAGGAGTTTAGACCGACCCCTTAACAAGAGGGAGGTCATGCCCAAATAGCATGACTTCGAATTGGTACCTACTTCCTGACTGTAGCCAGTGTTGGTAGTGAAAGTAGGGGCGTTGGTCTACGCATTATTTTTCACCCAGTGCGAAGAGCACCATGGGATTAGGGCCACCTGGACGGGTACCCGTGTAAATACTCACACATCGTTGTGCCCAGGGACCCAGGCAATTGAGACATTAAAAAGCTTAGAAAGAAGGTTCAGGCTCCCTAACGATCAGGGTGTTAATCAGAAAGCTTGACAAAGATCTTATAGCAGCCTGACTATCAAGGAAAACTGGAGACGCGGGCAAGAGTAACACTGTTAATGAAGATCCATTGAGCTTGAAACACGCTACAGTAATCCGTCAGTTGGAGGTATTGATTGAGATCCATTTCCCTAGAGTAGATTCCGCTACCAATCATATTATCGAGTTTAGAGACATCGGCGTATCTGCCCAGAATAGATTGGAATTTAGGAACATCAAAAATAGAAAAGCCACCCTGTATTACAGGGTGTCCTATAGTCACAGTTGATTGCTTTTAAATTTTGTGCTTACGCCACGTAAACTTCGTGTCTGTTTTAGAATGGGAACAAGGGCAGGCAAAGTGTAAAGAGAAACAGGGTGAGAGAGGAGAAAGTGTTTTTAAAACGCATTTATATGTGTGGGTGTAAATGTGGGTGTGATGTGGTATGCGTGTGTGTTTTATTTTACTTTTGGGGTTTATTTTATGGATTTTGCGTGTGCTTGCATTTGAGTGTTACGGTATTTGTTTTTGAGTGTATGAGTGTGTGCGTGTGAGCATGTATTTATGTTTTTGATATGCAAATATTTAAATATAAATGGGAGTGTAATTTTTTGTTGTTGTTTTTATAATTGTTGCATCTACCAACACACACATGCACACTCGTACACACACACACAGAAATTGCCAAGCTTTTATCTGTTTTGTATGGCTTTGCATAAGTGTTTGTTGTTGAAAATGTTTGTATTTCATCCAGACAAAATGTAATAAAATGAATGCGTATGTGTGTGGGTGTGCCTATGTGTATGCGCATAGGTATAAAAATGTTTGTTTGTTTATGTATGTATGTATGTGTGCGTGTGGTAATGTATACTGAGTACGTAGTAGATCGCTCGGTTAAATCTGTTGGCTGGTTATGGTTTCTGCTTTAGTGCATTACAAACTATAACCAGGGGTATTAAAACCAAAGTTTACTGAGGTTTTCCCTCCCTTGCTGCCACCCTTGCACTCTGCCTCAGAGCCCAGCTTGGTACTTATGCACTTGAGTCAGTGTGCATTAGTAAGAGTGTCATGTTTGTTGTGAGAGAGCGCAAAAAAACCCCATGAATACTTACAGTAGTAGGTGGAGTAGAATGTAAAAGCAATTGTCTACACATTGTTTGTGTGAGTGTATGTCAGTGCAAGAAAACATTTGTATTCCGGGTTTGTATGCTGCCTGCATTCATTTTGGTTTATTGTCCGTAAAAGATTGCCGGGTTTGTTTTCTTCTTCTGTTCGTTACTTTCGTTTGTTTGTTTGATTGTTTGAACATACAGAGAGAAGCAGTAGAAGATAAGTCGTCGGCGTATGTGTAACTGTTTGCCACATTTGTAAGGGGACTACTCACAAGAGCTAATGCTTGAGTGTTTTGTTGCAAACATACACACACTCACACACATGAAAAGGGTTTTCTTCTCTTTTTTTTCTTTGGCTTTTCAATACTGCTTAACACTGTTGAAGAAGTTCTACCTAGAACTGGCTGTTGTATGCGTCTAATCGTAATAGAAAACAGCATTAAACACTCGTACAATTGACCATAAAGTCAACAAAGCTTTTCACTTCATATAGCGTGGGTTAAAAGAGAAGTTTAAGTAGAAATACAGGGGGAGACTACGAGGTTGCTAATGCTTGGTAAAGAATTTGATTTCTTAGAACATTTTTAATTTAAAATTTTCAACACGATCACAAAATTTACCACTTACTGTGCATTTGAAGTCGCCGTGGTCTAGTGGGTAGTGTGTTGGCTTATTAGACAAAAGGCCTGGGTTCGAATCCCAGGTCAGACATCAAAACGAAAAATATTTCTTCGGCGACTTCCTCTCAGCAGATTTCTGGCAAAGACTCTGAGAGTAAAAATTGCCATGAAAAGCTTCTCAAAAATCTGTCGTTCGGAGTCGACTTTAAACTGTAGGTCCCACCACTCATGTATAAAATTAACGCACACAACATAAGTGGTGTGAGAAGCTAGGTTGTAATCCTGACAGAAGGGTTGTAATGGCCAATTACGTACGTACGTACGTACTGTGCATTTGGAGGATATTTTGAAACACAGATAAAGCTGTGATTGAATCCTTTATTTCGTTATAATCCTCAAACCTTGTCATTAAATACGGAATACTTGCCTTTCCGTTTCTGTCTTAGGTGTAGCTGTCGATTATATAATGTCCTAGTCTAATAGATCGTGTCTTGGCTTATTAGATGTAGGCCGGTGGTTTAAAACCCAGCTAAGATATCTTTTATACAACGAATCATAAAAAAATGTTTTCTCAGCGACTTCCCCTAGCAGTAGGTTGGCAAAAACTCTCAAAGTAAATAAAATAGTTATGAAAAGTTTGTCAAAAAATCTGTCATTCGGAGTAGGTCAAGTATTTATGCATAAAATTAACAAACACAACATGGGTAGTGTGAGAAGCTAGGTTGTAATCCTGTCTAAAGCATGATAATGATCAATTAAGTAAGGGAGCAGCGAATTATTCCCTGAGCATATACTGCTAAACACGGACTAAATTTCCAAACTATTCCACATTATTTCTCCTGGAAATGAAAGATTATTTCAAGACTCCGGAAACTGTGTTAAGGATACGCATACGTCAGAATGGGTAACACTTTTTAAACGCAATATCTGGTCCACTTGGCCACAATTAAGCTGGAAGCTAAAGAAAAATTTTTTGACTAATGCTGGCTAATGAAAAGGGGGGACTTTTTCGATTACTGTGTAGAACTGACTTTACTCACGTAATGAAGTCTTTGTCCTCTCAGGACATTAGTTAAGAGAACGATGACAAACGTTCGTCCACTGGCAGCCCTGTACTGAATTGTACACCCCCCCAAATGATAGAAATAACCCAAAAGCCATGTTTAATCAGTATTTTTCTGGATTTGTGTAAATATTGTTACGTTTTTACATTTTTTAAAAACGTTTAAAATATAAGTTCGTTGATTGACAACAAAATAAAACCAAATAAGTGTTTAGTTTACTTATTGTTCGCACTACTTTTGTTTGTATCACCGTTTACAACTTGACGAATACAATAAAAATTGCTTGTTGACCATTCTGCTTTGCTTACAACAATGCAGTTATTTGCAACGCTGATCTTTAAATCACATCTGTTCTCTTCACACGCAACGCGTCTTCACACAAGACTAACTGAATTCTTACTGCTCGTCGCCTGCTTTGTCTTGCCTTTTTATAGGCCCCTACGTAAACAGTCTGACAAACATTCTTGAAATAGAATGTTTGTGTTTTCGCCTTCTCGAGAACTCTCGAAGTTTCATCGTTGTTTGCGAATTTTTGGTTGCAATCTTTTATTGTTGCGTTCTCGCTTACTCATGATTTGTTGGTTGTTACTTGTAACAAGTTCGTTGTTTTTGTTTGTGTAACTTTTGTTTACCGTTTTATTGTTAAACGATGGTTCAGTTTTGTAACAATATATTGAAGATAGTAATAAACTGAATTTAAACACAAGTAAGGTGGGGCCTATTTAATATAATTTCAACTCCTCTTCCTTGCTTAGCGGGCTTTTTAGGTTTCATTGATAATTACTACTTAAACTTTCCCATTCTCCCGTTCTGGGCTCAGATACAACACGCTGGAACGAAGGCAGCTAAGGGCTTATGGCTAATATACAGAGCAGATGCAGATTGATGATGACAATGACGGACTCTATTTTGCTTTACGGCAGTGAGGTCTGGGCAGAGGCTTTGAAGCCCGACAGTAGAAGGAAAATTTTATTATCAGTACAACGAACCGCTGCACTTAGAGTGGCATCGGCGTATAGGATTGTATCTAAGCCAGTAATGCTAGTAATTAGTGGTGTAATACCTTTAGGTCTACAGGCAAGAAAGCGGAAGAGAGTGTGGGAGGCTAAAAACGTGCACTGAGTGAGAGTAAATGTCGAAGTTGCCAGCAAACGAACCATACAACAATGGCAAGAGGAATGGAACACTGAAATGAGCGGTAAATGGACGGCAAAACTTCTCCCGAATATTACCTGCTGGATGGAGAGGAAATTTGGTGAGGTTAACTACTATCTGACACAACTGTTATCTGGCCAAGGTAATTTTTGTAAGTGCCTGTTTAAAATGGGGAAGATGACACGATCAAATTGCATCTATGATGATGCGGAATATACTTTCATTCATTGTGAGAGATGGAGACTGGAAAGAAGAAATCTTGAGGTTAAAATCGGTGCTTGAACTGTCGAGAACTTCTGCGATTGGAACAGTATGGCCAGCTATGCTGAAGTCTTACTGAAATCGAAGAAAATTGATTTGAATGAGAGAAGTAGAGTAGATGTTTAAACATCTTCTGTTTTGTTGTGCAAAATGAATATAGAAGGGCCAAATGGCCAGACGGACTCTACTACGAAGTAATACTACAGCATCGGGTCCGCCATCTAACGTTTTTTTTCTAACTAGCGCTTATTTCGTGAATGGTAACACTTAGCTTATATCTGATATGACAGATAATTAGTTTTATCCTTCCGCTGAACGAATATGGTTGTCTGTATGCGTTTTCGCTTCGCTAAGTGAGCCTGCGATCGACTTACAACAGATGCCGATTTTGGCAAAAAAAATCACCTTTTCAGCAGAAGCTCATTTTGATCTTGGTGGGCATGTAAACAAGTCCAATATTCAGTTGTTCTTTCTTTTTTAAAGCATTTTTCAAAAAAAAAAAATTTATTTGTACTTCCGGAGTGGCCAAAAGGAGTCTAAAAGAGGGGGAGATTTTGTGGATGAGGGCCCCACATACGGGAGATAGTGACGACTACCCCTATGGTGGGGTTAGGTACATTTACACCTCCTTGGCGTAAAAAAAAGAAAATAAAAATTAATTTCAACTCCAGTTTGCCTCACATTCGACATTATTTTTTAAAAAATTTTTGTTATTCGTTTTTCAGAAATAATTCCCATGTGTTGTGTCACATTGCTAGTCAGTTTAAGGTTCCTTAGATTACTTTCCCTTTTGAAAATGATGATTTATGATAACAAGAAATGATTATTTAATAAACTATGTATGTAAGTATGTATGTAAACGCCTATATATATGTATGTATGTATGTGTACATAGGTATTGTATGAACATATGCATGTTATACACGACTTGAAAGGTTAATAAACGACATTGGAATTAAAAAAATGTCAGGCTTTAACGTAACAAATTTGACATGTAAAGTAATGAATGGATCATAATCTTTCTTTCTTTCTTTTTATCTATCACTCTCTCCCTCTCTCTCTCTCTCTCTGTTTCTCTTTTACGCGTCAAAATTTTTTTTCCCCATATAATACACATACAGGGTGGCTGATATATAATCCAACAAAATAAAGCGCTAGATTTTTCTAAATTTTATTATTCAAAAGCGAAAAATGTTGGAAGTAACATTCAATTTTAGAATCCGTTTAGATTTGTTCGAATTGGTACGAATTATGGTCTTCCAACGGCCGACAAAACCATCACAGATTGCACAAAACTGGCTCTGCGGTATTTTGGCCCATTCCCGGTGAAGCACCGTCTTGAGATGATCGACATTTTGGTATTTTTTTAGTGAGAACCTTACTCTCCAAAATGCTTGAGGCGCAAAAGTCCAACGGATTGAGATCCGCAGATTTTGGTGGCCATTGTGCGGTAGAAATGAAGCAAGGAATCCTTCCTTTTTAAGCCATTCTTGGTTGACGCATGCTGAGTGCGGTGGTCCTGTTGGAGTGTCCATGGTCTGCGACCGAAATGTTTGTCTGCCCAGGGCTTCAATACTCTCTTTAGGACATTTTCCCGATAATATTCGGGATTTATTTTGACCCCACGGTCGATAAATAGGAGCGGGAAGAGATTATCGGCCATTACGGCGGTCCACACCATTCCCAGGTCATACAACAAAAATAAAAAAATACAAAAAAAAGTATTTTTTCGGCGATTTCTTCTCTTTCTCTTCTTGTTTCTCAAAAATCTGTCGTTCGGAGTCGACTTTAAACTAAAGGTCCCGCCACTTCTGTATAAAATTACTTCTGTATAAAAATACACACAACATAAGTGGTGTGAGAAACTGCGGGCTTCTTGAAGACGATTGCTGCAGACTGTCTAATGGTGAAGGTATAGCACTGGCCATTTTATAGTCACCAGCAGCAACTCGTTTCCTTACCGTTTGCTTCTTCTTTCTTTCTACCTTTCCTAAACTTGCACAATGCACTGCATGAGTAGGGGTCATCCCCTGGGTGCTGGTTTAAAAAAAAAAAATTACCATCGGCGGCGCTTGAGTTCTGATGGCCAATTGCAGGTGTAAATTTTCAGCTGACCTCTTTGGCAAGTAAGCCCCGATCATTTTGTTTGTTTACACAAACTGCTCAATTTGGAATGGCTTCTCCTTTTTAAGTCATTCTTGGTTGACGCGTGCTGAGCGCGGTGGTGCTGAGTCCTGTTGGTATGTCCATGGTCTGCGGCCGAAATGTTTGTCTGCCCAGGGCTTCAATACTGTCTTTAAGACATTTTCCCGATAATATTCGGCATTTATTTTTATCCCACGGTCGATGAATACGAGCAGGGAGCTACCATCTTCCGTTACGGCCTACACCATTACTATCGGCGGCATTTGAGTTCTAGTGGCCAATGGCAGTTGTAAATTTTCAGCTGACCTCTTTGGCAAGTAAACCCGATCGTTTTGTTTGTTCACAAACTGCTTAATTTGGAATGGCTTCTCATCGGAGAAAACCAAATTCGGTAACTGGCCACTATCGTGCAAGCGAAGTAACTCCGTGGCTCTTTCCAGTCTAACTTTTTTTGTCCATCGCTGAGTTCTTGCACTTTTTGGAACTTCAATGGCTTTAATCCAAGCTTTTTTTCTCAATATGTGTTGCTTCCGTTCTCGCGATATGTTCAGTTCACGAGCAATTTTTCTCAACACTGCGCCATGGATTTCGATCAAATCTGGCCTTTACTTTTCGGATCATTTCTGGTGTTGTTATCGTTTCTTTCCGTCAAGTTTTTGGACGCAATGCAACACTGCCAGTATCACGATTAAGAGCAATAGTACGAGAATCTAAAGATTTATTCACATTTAAATGCTGGAGGGCTTTAACGATAGGTCCCTTGTGGATTTCCTGACAAATATAAAGCAATCACACTATCACACGCTTGAATTCCATCACGAATAACTTTTTTTTTCTGAATGCAATAGATCAAAATGCTTATGTAAGCTTGTAAAAATAATAAAATGAACTGTCACTGGAGTAAATCTGTCAGCTGCCAGACGAGCGGTTTACAAATAATAACAACCTGAAGTTGGTTGCAATACATATCAGCCACCCTGTATGCCAGGGTTGTAAACAATTTTAAGCTTTTCATCGTTTTGTTTTCTTTCTTTTCTTTTCATTTAAAAAATTTCTTTGTTGTTTTTATTGTTTATTGTGCTATTGTTGTTGTTGTTGTTGTTTTATATCTTTTCAAAAAAAAGGAGCATTTTTTTTTTGTTTTTGACATTTAAATTCTTTTTGCGCATAAATTAAGATTATCTTGATTATTTTTGTATTTCAGTTTTCTCGTCGTTTTACTTTCCTTTGTTAAATTCCCATTCCTCAACAGTTTCTTCCACACTTTTTTTCGTTTTTCTGTTCGTTTTTTATTTTCAATTTCCAATTTTTTTTTCCTTCTTCTTCCTTCTAATAAAAGTTTTCCGAGCATTTATTTTAAGACAGAACGTCTGACATAAAAACAGACAGACAGACAGCCATCCAGCTAATACAGACGATCATGTGTAAATTCGAACGTATGTCATGCAATAAATAAGCTGAGAAAAGACTCGAAAACAGAAAAACTTATTCGAACGCTTTTTCGTATTGCATAAGGAGTATAAAACAGTGCGGGACAAAAGTATTGAAACAAAAGAGCAAAAAAAAAAAATATTTTTTCAAAGTTATGTAGTAATAGGCGTGCGAATGGAAAACGATTTTTTAACATTGGCCGTGAGCACATTGCTAATGATATCTGCAGAAGCTGATGAGGCAGGAAGGAAGAAACGGAAACTGTTTTGCATCTACTGGTTACATACCCCATACTATGGCGAATGTGTAAGAGGTAGTCACCTGCCCATTACATAGATAATGTGGAGGAAATGGCACGCATTGACAATGGCAGTTTGAGTCAATGTGGTTTCGGAACTGGGAACTGTGATAGGAAACTGTGGTATTACAAAGGGCGCCATGTGATCCAAGTGTGTCCATCCAACCTCTATCTCTATCTTCCTCTACATGGGCTCTTCATCAGAAATTTACTCAAATTCATGCAGGGAACAGAAAAATTACTGATCGCATATGAGTTTTATTTGGAGTATTGAGTACACTTCAGTACAATGTTCACAAAGAACGCCATGTGATCCAAGCGTGTCCATCCAAGTTCTTTGTATGCGCAGTCACCTCGATCTTTGTCTCTCTTTACCCCTATCCTTTATCAGAAATTTACTTAAATTCATACAGAGAGCAGAGCAATTACTGATCGCATATGAGTTTTATTTAAGGTACTGAGTACTCTCTTGAGTACAATGTCACTCACGGCCAGTGCACATTTTTCCTCGATCTCATGTAGGCTAAAATAGAACGCAAAAGATTTCGTAAGTAAAAGTCTCTGAAGCTTGTCAACAAAGCGGAAAAGGTGAATACTTACTCAAGCGAGACGAAATGGTGATGCTTTAGGTGAAACTGCAGACTTTAGGATGGCAAGGAAGGATGCCATTAGCCGGAGTAAGAAATTGAAATGGAAGAAGCTACGAGGTGACTTGAATAACAACCCATGGGTCTTGGGATACGAATTGGTGATGAAGAAACTGGGAACAAGTAGTCCCCTTCCTGAACTGGATTGTCAAACTATGACCAACAGCGTGAACACACTTTTTCCAGACCACAGGCAAAGAGCAGACGAGGCAAGGACGGCCACCCCTGTTCACCATTGAAGAGCTTCAAAGAGCAGCATGTAGTTTAAGCCAAGGAACATCCCAGAGTGCTTTTGGATATGTACAACGCATGTCTGATTCGAGGCGTCTTCTCAATTAGATGGAAGAGACAAAACTAACGTTGATTAAAGTCGCCGTAGTCTAGTAGGTAGTGTGTTGGCTTATTAAAGCCAGGGTTCGAGCCCTAGGCCAGACATCAAAACAAAATACAAGAAATATTTCTTCGGCGATTTCCTCTTAGCAGATTTCCTACGTGATCCTACGCAAGCGTCTGCATATCGGCTCTTGTGCATGCTGGATTGTGCTGGAAAACTGCTGGAGAAATTACAGAAATTTCGTCTGAATACAGCAGTGGAAAATGCTGGTGGTCTCTCAGAGACACAAAACGGGTATAGAGCGGGTATATCGGCGATAGGAGCCATTAACGAAGTATTGACTAGCGTGAAGGCTGTCTAAAGCGGTAGCCGTTTTTCGAGGCAGATAGTTCTGTTGGCGACCTTAGATGTCCAAAATATGTTCAACAGCCTCCGGTGGGTTTTCGTACTTGATGCACTGAGAACAAAGTTCACTGTTCCCGGCCGGCTACCTGCTGCGGATTATTCGATCAAGAGATCGTGAGCTTATTTACGATACGAGCCAAGGACGAAGGAGAAAACAGGTTACGTCTGGTGCAGCTCAAGAACCAATTCTTGGCCCTGACCTATGGAACATAACATAAGATGATATCTTTCGCATTGAGATGCTAGATGGCGCACATCTTGTCGGATATGCCAATGACGTTGTGGCCATAATTTGTGGCTTGGAATATCGAAGACCCTAAAAGAAAGGTCCACCAGGCGAGAAGAAGAACGAAGTCATGGTTCGAGAACAGAGGACTCAAACTCGCAACGAAGAAAACGGAATTGATACTTCTAACGAAGAAGTGTGTACCGCAGGAAATCAACATCACGACATGCGACACCATTCGGACGATGCGGAAAGTGGTCAACTACCTTTGCATGCGACTGGACCCTAGACTGACGTTCTGGGTTCATATACAATACGCTGCAATCCAGGCAGCTAAGGTTACCTCCTTACTTAGCTTGCTTATGGCCAATATTGGTGGACCTATAAAGAGTAGACGCAGGCTGATGATAGCAATAATGGACTCTATTCTGCTTTACAGCAGTGAGGTCTGGGTCTGTCGTTCGGAGTCGACTTTAAAAACTGTAAGTCCCGCTACTTCTAAGTCCATCGGATTGAGATCCGGAGATTTTGGTGGCCATTGTGTGGTAGAAATTAAGCAAGGAACCTCCTTTCTAAGCCATTCTTGGTTGACGCGTACTAGGTGCAGTGGTGCTGAGTCCTGTTAGTATGTCCATGGTCTGCGGCCGAAATGTTTGTCTGACCAGGGCTTCAATACTGTCTTTAAGACATTTCCCAATAATATTCGGGATTTGTTTTGACCCCACGGTCGATGAATACAAGCGGAGATTGATCATCGGCCATTATGGCGGTCCACACCATTCCCAGGCCATACATCAAAAATAAAAAAATGCAAAAAAAAAGTATTTTTCGGGGATTTCTTCTCTTTCTCTTCTTGTTTCTTAAAAATCTGTCGTTCGGAGTCGACTTTAAACTATAGGTCCCGCCACTTCTGTATAAAATTAACACACACAACATAAGTGGTGTGAGAAACTGCGGACTACCAGCAGCAACTCGTTTCCTTAACGTTCGTATCTTCCCTCTTTCCACCTTTCCTAAACCTGCACAATGCACTGCATGAGTAGGGGTTATCCCCTGAGTGCTGGTTTGATAAAGAAGCATTGAAGGTCAACTGTAGAAGGAAAATTTTATCATCGGTACAACGAACCGCTGCACTTAGAGTGGCATCGGCGTATAGGATTGTAACTAAGTCAGCAGTACTAGTAATTAGTGGTGCTGTACCTATAGGTCGATAGGTAAGCGAGCGGAAGAGAGTGAGGGAGGCTAAAAACGTGCACGGAGTGACAGTAGTTCCGGTGTGGGCAAAAGAAATCCAAAAAAAGCAGGAGATTTAGTGGGAGAGGGCCCCATACATGGCCTACATAGCGATCAAACAGATCAAACAACATGTGGTG
This sequence comes from Sarcophaga peregrina, assembly GCA_014635995.1. Classification (NCBI taxonomy): domain Eukaryota; kingdom Metazoa; phylum Arthropoda; class Insecta; order Diptera; family Sarcophagidae; genus Sarcophaga; species Sarcophaga peregrina. The sequence continues at coordinate 15,037,687 of CM025789.1, forward strand.
TGAGAAGCTAGGTTGTAATCCTGACTAAAAGATTGTAATAATCAATTACGTACTAGGTATGCATGCATATGAACTGTTATTCGAACGCAACCCAATGTTATCATTTGTTTAGCTCCTAATTGTATGCAACAATATTTTGTTAACACTACGATAATGCAAATGGATGTGTGCGTGTATGAGGAGTCTCACAGTAAATGTTACAATTTAAGTGGATGGGAGGGAGTTTTGGATTTTCACTAACAATTACAGGTTGTTGCTGTTGTTGTTATTGTTGTATTATGTTGTTACTTCCTTTTTGAAAAAAAGAAAATATTGTAAGGAAATGGAAACACAATGAAAAATAAAAAGATTTTAAATGGAAAAACAAAAGCAACAGCAACAGCAACAACATGTTTTATTATGAAAAAACTTTGTACAAAAAATATTCAGATCGGCTTATTATTTATCATTCTGTTCATATTCTTTTAATGTTTTGTATTGTTACTTACAATACACAATTGGGTGGATATTGTTGTTGGTGTTAGTGTTGCCATTGCCATTGCTGTTGTTACTTTTTAGTTGATGTAGTACTAAGTATATCAACGTAGTTGTTGTTCATACGTACGTTTACCAATGCTTGTAATGTTTCTTTGTTGTTTGTGTTGTTGTTGTTGTTATTTAACATTGTTAACACCTTTGCTGACATACGTACTTAATTTTTTCTTTGGGAATTTGCATTTTCTTTTCTTTTTCCTCTTTTTTTCTTCTTGTATTTATTTTATCGTGTTTCTTACATTATAAATGTCTTCATTCTTTTTGCCTTTTTCTCTTTTTCCTTTTGGTATTTTTTTTTCTTCCTGTAAAATATATTTACGCACACATGCAACGCCATTTACCAACCATATGTGTATGACTACATAGACAGTGAACTCGCGAAAACATGAACACTCGAAAGTCTGAACGTCTCAGAATCGTGACCAATTTTATATTTCCACAGACTATTCTATCGGGTCTGCCATCTAACGATTTTTTTCTTTCAACTAGTGCTTATTTCGTGAATGTTAAGACTTAGCTTATGTCCGATTTGACAGATAATTGGTTTTATCCTTCCGCTGAATGAATATGATTGTGTATACGCTTGTACAACGCTGGGAAATACTGCGACATTACTTTGAAAATCATGGTAATGTTATGGAATGGAAAATTTTCTACGGATTTTGAAAGAAGAGTAACACCGAGAGCTCCGTATGTTCGTTATCTTGTGAAAAAAAGTGAAAGAATCTGACATCCTCATCGATAAACCAAAGCGTGAAAAGCCAAAAACAAGGCGTACATCCGAAAATATTGCTGCTGTGGCAGAAAGTGTGCATGAAGCGCCATCAACATCAATTCACCGTCGGAGACATCATTGAGAAGACTTTTGCATAAAAACCTTGGTAAGTCGCCGTGGTCTAGTGGGTAGTGTGTTGGCTTATTAGACAAAAGGCCCGGGTTCGAATACCAGGTCAGGCATCAAAACGAAAAATATTTCTTTGGCGACTTCCTCGTTTGGAGTCGACTTTAAACTGTAGGTCCCGCCACTCATGTATAAAATTAACGCACACAACGTAAATGGTGTGAGAAGCTAGGTCTTAATTCTGACTGAAGGGTTGTAATGGCCAATTATGTATGTATGACGCCATATAAAGACCAATTGATTCATGAGTTGAAGCCAATTAGTGGTGTCATACCCATAGCTCTACAAGCAAGCGAGCGGAAGAGAGTGGGAGGCTAAAAACGTGTGCGGAGAGACAGTAAATGTCGACGACGCCAGAAAACGAACCATACAACAATGGCAAGAGGAATGGAACACTGAGACGAGCGGTAAATGGACGGCAAAACTTCTCCCAGATATTACCCGCTGGATGGAGAGGAAATTTGGTGAGGTTAACTACTATCTGACACAACTGTTATCTGGCCAGGGTTATTTTTGTAAGTGCCTGTTTAAAATGGGGAAGATGACACGATCAAATTGCATCTATGATGATGCGGAACACACTTTCTTTCATTGTGAGAGATGGAGACTGGAAAGAAGGAATCTTGAGGCTAAAATCGGTGCCTGTACTATCGGGAACTTCTGCGATGTAATTCTGAATAGCTAGGAAAATTGGAACAGTAGCCTGCTATACTGAAGTCTTACTGAAATCGAAGAAAATTGATTTGAATGAGAGAAGTAGAGTAGATGTTTAAACATTTTCTGGGATTTTGTTGTGCAAAATGAATATAAAGGGGCCAAATGACCAGACGGACTCCACTACGAAGTAGTACTACAGCATCGGGTCCGCCATCTAACGTGTTTTTTCTAACTAGTGCTTACGAATGGTAACACTAAGCTTATGTCTGCTTTGACAGATAATTAGTTTTATCATTCCGCTGAACGAATATGGTTGTGAATGTGCGTTTTCGCTTCGCTAAGTGGGCCTGCGATCGACTTACAGAAGATGCCGATTTTGGGGAAATAAAAAATCATCTTTACAGATGAAACTCATTTTGATCTTGGTGGGTATGTAAACAAGCAAAATTGTCTTATTTAAGGCACGTAAAACCCGCAGGCATACATTGAAAAGTCGACACGCCCAAAACGAGTCACTGTTTGATGCGGATTTTGGTCCAGAGGCATAATTACGCCATTTTTCTTTGAAAATGAGCAAGGAGTGGCCGTTACAGTCAATGGCGATCGTTATCGGGCTATGTTAAACGAATTTTTGTTCACAAAAATTGAAGAGGAGGACATTAGAAACATTTGGTTTCAACAGAACGGCGCTATGTGCCACACAGCCGAAGCTGCACTCGATGTTTTGTGTTCTGTTTTTGAAGATCCCATTATGAGCCCCAGAGCTGATATCATTTGGCCACTTTGGAGCTATGATTTGACACCGCAGGACTATTATTTGTGGAGTGCCGTCAAAGATGAGTGTTATGCAGACAAGCCAGAGGCAATTGTCGCTTTAAAGGACAATATACGTGAAGCCATTGTGTTTAAAAATTGGATCGATCGTGTAGGCTACTGCATGACCAGTCGAGGCAGCCATTTGAATGAAATTATTTTCCATTATTAACCGAAAGGATTTGTACTTTCAAATAAAAAAAAAAATTTGAGAAGATATTCAATAGTTCTGTCTTTTTAAAGCATTAAAAAAAAAAAACAAAAAGTTATTTGGCGGACCCTTTAAATGCAAAATACGCCATAATGTGCCATAAGACAGTCCTAATTCCTGAGAACGACAAGGAATCGATACATTCGGGTCTTCGGGAACACTTTCACTTACAATAGCGATATTTTCAGCAGAACGAAAGAAACGATGATGTACAGGGGCCTTTCAATATTTGTAACCACTTCAGTCTCTTCCAATTTCTATACAATTTTGCCAATTGTTATAGTTGGACGATTATGTAAACCATAATCTCCTTTTAAGGCACGATAAGTGGGCGTGGCAGAACCACCAGCATTTTCTTTATAATTTTGCCAATTGCTTGTGTAGTTGGACGATTATGTAAATCATAATCTCCTGTTAAAGCACGATACGTGTCTGTGGCAGAATCACCACCATTTTTGTAGTAGGTTTTGATCATTTTTATGCGTTGTTGTGATAGTTAAGCGATCCATTTTCGTCAATGTCGGACTGTCAACTGAAAGGAAAAAAATTGGTTTCACAACTTACTGTGACAGATGTCGAATTCCAGTCCCATTCTTTTGAAACCACGCCCTTTATTTTAAATTTAGTTTCGGACAAAGATGATATCGATGATCACTTACTTATTAAATTATGCCTCATTATTCACATTAAATTTTGTTTTAAATTTGGTTACTCGCTAACGTGAACAAACACGAAAATGTCAACTGCCTTTGGTAAAAATTAGTTCACGTTATCGCGAGTTCACTGTATATAGTGTGTGTTGTATAAAGCTAAATACAGTTATTGCAAGCATGTGTTAGCGGGTATGTATGCAGTGAGAGTGTGAGTGTAAGTAAGTGAGATTTTTATTCACTTTTAACGTCGTTTAGCAGCGCATAACTTCGCACCTTTAGGTTTTTGGCTTCATTTTTCTTGCTTTTTGCCTTCATTACTGACTGTAATAGTTGGTGTTGCTGTTGCTGTTGCTGTTTTTGTGCTGGCTTCACTCGTTCATTCATTCATTCATTCCTTTAGACTCGTGTGAAATTTGTCCGATAATAAATTTGCCACCTCTTGGTTGCCGACACAAAGGGGATACACTTTAAACAAATGCGCGTGTTTCACTTGTACCTTTACAAAGCTTAAGAATTCCTTTTTTTTTGCAACTTGTTTTTCTTTACCCCCCTTCCCCTCCCTCGAAAATATACACCCTCATTTACATTTTACATGGCAAATCCTTAATAAAGTCTGTGTTTCACATACGAGCATACATTCAACCAACCAACCAACCATCCAACCATAACACGTCAGTGGAATCAGATCTTCAGCGTAAGTGTTTGAATTTTTCTTCATCGCCTGGTTTTACTTTTTTTGTGTTCCTTTGTTTTCGTAAAGCATACGTTAAAAAATATTTCGTTAACATTTTAAGCCTTCTTTAATGTTTGGTAGCAGGTAGCAAGTTTAAAATGGTTGTGGTGTTAAGGAAGCTGGTAATTTGTTTATAAAGGCTAGGGTTTGAGCGTAATTATCCAGCTATTTAAAGCAAAACAAGTTTTATTCGAGCTGAAATCGAACTTTCGATATTCGAAAATAGTTTTCTAACGTCCGTTTAGCAACCATACCGATGCTTCAATACAAACAAGCCTCAGGAGTAGAATGTTAGGCTACTCATGGAGAGTCACTGCTTTTTCTATGTAAAAAAATATGGTTTTTCAAGCTGAGATTTACGATTTTAATAACAATTACTGTTTAGAGGAGTCAAGGCATCCGTTACGAGAGACTGTTTGGTGCGGCTTATTAAGCGGAGGCATCATTGGCCCTTATTTCTTTGAAAATGAGGACGACTTAATCAAAGCGTGTCAATGGAGACACCTAAGGCACCATGATAACCAACTTATTTGCACCCGTTCTTCATAGTATTAATGTGAACGATGTTTGGTTTCAATACGATGCTGCAACTTGCCACATATCTCATGCCAAAATAGAATTATTGGGTCAAACGTTTGATAGCCGTTTAATTAGACGATATGATGATATCAATTGGCTGCCAAGAAGCTATGATTCTAGGGGGGGGGGGGGGTTCGCCGTTAAAAAAAGTGTTATTCCCCGACAAACAACTGACTATTGGCTATACTATAGAATTTGTGCTATTCCGTAGTATTCTGTAGTATTCTATACTATTCTGTAGTACTCTATGCTATTACATAGTAGTCTATTGTATTCTATGCTATTCTATACTATTCTGTACTATTCTATACTACTCTGTAGTACTCTATGCTATTACATAGTATTCTATACTATCCTGCAGTATTCTATACTATTCTATAGTATTCTATTGTATTCTATGCTATTCTATACTAGTCTTTACTATTCTATACTATTCTGTATTACTCTATGCTATTATATACTATTCTGTACTATTCTATAGTATTCTATAACCATTTTATAATATTTTATACTATTCTGTAGTACTCTAGGCTATTACATAGTATTCTATACTATTCTATAGTATTATATACTATTCTATACTATTCTAAACTATTCTATACTATTCTATAGTATTCCATATTATTCTATGCTATTCTATACTAATCTATAGTATTTCATACTATTCTATAATATTCTATATTATTCTGTACTATTCTATAGTATTCTATGCTATTCTATAGTATACTGAACTATTCTGTAGTATTCTATACTATTCCATACTATTCGGTACAATTCTATAGTATTCTATGCTATTCTAAACTATTCTATACTACTCAGTACTCTTCTATAGTATTCTATACTATTTTTTACTATTCTATAGTATTCTATATTATTCTATAGTATTCTTTACTATTCTATACTATTTTATATTATTCTATAATATTTGTATAGTATTCTATACTATTCAATACTATTCTATCGTATTCTATGCTATTCTATAATATTCTATACTATTCTATAGTATTCTATAGTATTATATGCTATTCTATATTATTCTATACTATTCTGTATTATTCTATATTATTCTATAGTATTCTTTACTATTCTATACTATTTTATGCTATTCTATAGTTTTTCTATTCTATTCTATAGTACACTATGCTATTCTATAGTATTCTATACTATTCTGTATTATTGTAGTATTCCATACTATTCTATAGAATTCTATATTATTCTATAGTATTCTTTACTATTCTATACTATTTTATACTATTCTATAGTATTCTATACTATTCTATAGGATACTATGCTATTCTATAGTATTCTATACTATTCTGTATTATATTCTATAGTATTCCATACTATTCTATAGTATCCTATATTATTCTATAGTATTCTTTACTATTCGTATACTATTTTATACTATTCTATAGTTTTCTATACTATTCTATAGCATGTCTATACTATTCTGTATTATTCTATAGTATTCCATACTAATTCTATAGTATTCTATATTATTCTATAGTATTCTTTACTATCTATACTATTCTATACTATTTATACTATTATAGTTTTCTATTCTATAGTATTCTATACTATTCTATAGTATTCTATAGTATTCTATACTATTCTATAGTATTCTATATTATTCTATAGTATTCTATACTATTCTATACTATTCTATACTATTCTATAGTATTCTATACTATTCTATAGTATTCTATACTATTCTGTATATTCTATAGTATTCATACTATTCTATAGTATTCTATATTATTCTATAGTATTCTTTAGTATTCTATACTATTTTATAGTATTCTATAGAATTCTGTGCTATTCTATACTATTTTATAGTATTCTGTGCTATTCTATACTATTCTATAGTATTCTATACTATTCTATAGTATTCTATATTATTCTATAGTATTCTATATATTCTATACTATTCTGTATATTCTATAGTTTTCTATACTATTCTATACTATTCTTAGCATTCTATACTATTCTGTACTATTCTATAGTATTCCATACTATTCTATAGTATTCTATAGTATTCTATAGTATTCTTTGCTATTCTATACTATTTTATACTATTCTATAGCATTCTATACTATTCTGTATTATTCTATAGTATTTTATACTATTCTATAGTATTCTATATTATTCTATAGTATTCTGTACTATTCTATACTATTTTATACTATTCTATAGTATTCTATACTATTCTATAGTATGCTATGCTATTCTATAGTATTCTATACTATTCTATATTATTCTATAGTATTCTATACTATTCTATAGTATTCTATATTATTCTATAGTATTCTATACTATTCTATACTATTTTATACTATTCTATAGTATTCTATAGTATACTATGCTATTCTATAGCATTCTGTGCTATTCTATAGTATTATATGCTATTCTATAGTATTCTATACTATTCTATAGTATTCTATAGTATTATATGCTATTCTATGGTATTCTATGCTATTCTATAGCATTATATACTATTCTGTGGTATTCTATACTATTCTGTACTATTCTATACTATTCTATAGTATATATTATTCTAGGAACAATAACATTGTAATGCCATTGCCGCGTTATATACATTTGGTTCGATCGAATGAATATGAATGAAAAAATTTCCTATTGTACATGACAACAAAAAGAAAAAAAATTAAATTGACAACATTTTTGTTTGATGGCGCATGATTGAAATGACTTCACCCTATAGAGATGATCTGGAGGAATGTAACATATTGATACATTGCAGTGTCTGACTCGCTTTATCGGATGATTTGGGTGGTTTCGGAACTAGGGAATAACGTAAAAGTGTGGTCTTTAAGTATCCCTTCAATTGTCTTGAATGTCTTCAAAATTTCACAAATAATTTTTCAGTTTTCCATTTGTTTGTCATTCATTCAGTTCATGTGCTTAATGATTCTAATTTTAAAATCTTTTCTTAATTTTTTTTTCTTTTATGGGTGTTAAATCATATGGTTTTTTGATGCTTATTTATCTAGATTAAAGTAAATATTTTCTTAATATTCTTGGAATATTGAATATTTAAAACACATTTTCATTTAATTTACCTGCTGCTGTATAGGACTACAAATTGGGTGAGGGGGAACATCAAAATTTAGCATATGAAAACCATTTGTTTTAGAGAGAAAAATAATTCCAAAAAAAGAAAAACAAAACTAGCTGGCAAATCATACATTAAATATGCTGCCATTGCTAAACAATAAAACAAACAAAAAGGAATTGAAAGAAAAGAAATGAAAACAATAATAAAAAAAACCATAACGATTTATAAAATATTCATAATAAATCTACACTTCCTCTAAATCCCCATGAAGCTATAATTCTGACAAAACATAAACTCATACGAAATACGAAATGCAGGAAAAAAAGAAAATCAACCGAAAAAATAACATAAATTTTGAATATTTTATTGTATTATGGACGGACATACGATACATACAACATACGTGGAAATCTAAAAAAAATTGAAAAAAGAAATTGAAAAAAATATTCGCCATTAACAAATAAATATTTTTATTTGCTTCTTCTTGTTTCTTGGGAACCATCACTAGCATCACCTCTGCCTTCTCTAACATCATAGGCATAGCTAAAAATTTAATGCAAGAATTTGTTGTTTGTAATGCAAATATTATTTTTGTAACAACAAAACAAACCAAAAAAATCCAATAAATTTTTGCCTCGATTTTCAAATACCATACTGTTACCTATGACTTTGCCTCTGCCTTTACCTATGGGCCGATGTACCACTAACCCCTTCCCATGCTCTAGTCCTACGTATAAATATTCCTTAAAAGGTAAGAAAATCTTTTGTTTACTTCTTGTTTGGGGTAACCCAGCACTCACAACACAAACCTGTAATGCCAAGACAATTTAATGGTTTTGACCTTCCTCATAAAACTAGAGAGAGGAAGGCTAAATAAGAAGAAGAAAAAAAGGAATAAATTATTAAGCGTGTGTGTTTGAAAGTGTGTTACCTTAAGGCTACTAAAATTACATAATAATGAGCCGAATCCCCTCAATTCCCTTCCCTTCCATACAACACCGGCAGCAGCAGGCAACAGCAAACAAGTTAAACTATATAGGCCCATAAAGTTTTCACACTTATAAACCCCTCCGAAAACACTCGGCCATTTTATATTTGAATACAACAACAACAACAACAGGAAAAAAGGTGTAAACTGCGTAGAACAAAATTCATTAAAAATTCTTGGAGTATAGATTACACAGTTAACCCTTTGAAGTTTATTTTGGTTTCGAATGAATATGAATGAAAAAATTTTCCTATTGTACATGACAACAAAAGAAAAAAATTAAATTTGACAACATTTTTGTTTGATGGCGCATGATTGAAATGACTCACCCTATAGAGATGATCTGGAGGAATGTAACATATTGATACATTGCAGTGTCTGACTCGCTTTATCGGATGATTTGGGTGGTTTCGGAACTAGGGAATAACGTAAAAGTGTGGTCTTTAAGTATCCCTTCAATTGTCTTGAATGTCTTCAAAATTTCACAAATAATTTTTTCAGTTTTCCATTTGTTTGTCATTCATTCAGTTCATGTGCTTAATGAATTCTAATTTTAAAAAATCTTTTCTTAATTTTTTTTCTTTTTATGGGTGTTAAATCATATGGTTTGTGATGCTTATTTATCTAGATTAAAGTAAATATTTTCTTAATATTCTTGGAATATTGAATTTTTAAAACACATTTCATTTAATTTACCTGCTGCTGTATAGGACTACAAATTGGGTGAGGGGGAACATCAAAATTTAGCATATGAAACCATTTGTTTTTAGAGAGAAAATAATTTCCAAAAAAAGAAAAACAAAACTAAGCTGGCAATCATACATTAAATATGCTGCCATTGCTAAACAAATAAAACAAACAAAAGGAATTGAAAGAAAAGAAATGAAACAATACTAAAAAAACCATAACGATTTATAAAATATTCATAATAAATCTACACTTCCTCTAAATCCCCATGAAGCTATAAATTCTGACAAAACATAAACTCATACGAAATACGAAATGCAGGAAAAAAAGAAAATCAACCGAAAAAATAACATAAATTTTGAATATTTTATTGTATTATGGACGGACATACGATACATACAACATACGTGGAAATCTAAAAAAATTGAAAAAAGAAATTGAAAAAAATATTCGCCATTAAACAAATAAATATTTTTATTTGCTTCTTCTTGTTCTTTGGGAACCATCACTAGCATCACCCTCTGCCTCTCTAACATCCTAGCATAGCTAAAATTAATGCCAAGAATTTGTTGTTGTAATGCAAATATTTATTTTTGTAACACAAAACAAACCAAAAAATCCAATAAATTTTGCCCTCGATTTTCAAAATACCATACTTTACCTATGACTTTGCCTCTGCCTTTACCTATGGGCCGATGTACCACTAACCCCTTCCCATGGCTCTAGTCTACGTATAAATATTCCTTAAAAGGTAAGAAATCTTTTTTTTACTTCTTGTTTTGGGGTAACCCAGCACTCACAACACCAAACTGTAATGCCAAGACAATTTAATGGTTTTGACCTCCTCATAAACTAGAGAGAGGAAGGCGAAATAAGAAGAAGAAAAAAAGGAAATAAATTATTAAGCGTGTGTGTTTGAAAGTGTGTTACCTTAAGGCTATAAAATTACATAATAATGCCTCCCCTCAATTCCCTTCCCGTCCCATACAACACCGGCAGCAGCAGGCAACAGCAAACAAGTTAAACTATAAAGGCCCATAAAGTTTTCACACTTATAAACTCCTCCGAAAACACTCGGCCATTTTATATTTGAATACAACAACAACAACAGAGAAAAAAGGTGTAAACTGCGTAGAACAAAGTTCATTAAAAATTCTTGGAGTATAGATTACACAGTTAACCCTTTGAAGTTTATTTTGGTTTCAAATTTATTTGCACCTTAACTTTGGCTATGTAGTAGGGGAGAAGAGAAAAAAAAACAACATTTTTCTTTAAGACCAACTAGCAGGCCTAGAAAATATTGTGAATTAGGGAAAACTGCTTGCTGCGCTTATGTAGGTCTTCAGCAAACCGGTTTACAGTCTGAGTCTTAAACTCATTACTTAACTTATCCTACCTAATTGGTCATTATCAACACTTCAGTCAGCATTATTGATCTAGTTTCACACACCACTTAAGTTGTGTGTGTTAATTTTATACATAGTAAGTGGCGGGACCTACAGTTTAAAGTCGACTCCCAACGACAGATTTTTGAGAAGCTTTTCATGGCAATTTTTACTCTCAGAGTCTTTGCCAGAAATCTGCTGAGAGGAAGTCGCCGAAGAAATATTTTTCGTTTTGATGTCTGACCTGGGATTCGAACCCGGGCCTTTTGTCTAATAAGCCAACACACTACCCACTAGACCACGGCGACTTCAAACTACACTACCTACTACACCACGGCTTAATATAATGTCTAGAAAATTTTACTGCGAAACTGAGAACTTCTAGATACTGGTTTTTTGCTTTTACATTGCCTAACATTAAAATTATAAACTAAAGCTACAAATACAAAACAATGCATTAAACAAACCTGTTTACAAATTATCGTACTGCTTAATATAACAACAAACACCAGCATAAAAATAAAAATTGGTAAACAAGTAAACAAAAATACAACAACAAACACAACAAGAATAAATGTAAACAAAATATACGAACAATACTGCAATAACAAATGTAAAGAACGATGTTTAAATTTACAAAGATTTCAAGAAAGGTCTTGTGTAAAGATGTGGTGTATTTGAAGACAGTAATTGTGGTTTGAAGATCTTAGTTACAAAAATCTGTCAAATAATTTGGTCTAGTAATTGTTATTGTTCATGCAAAATGTATAAACAATGGAATAACAAAGAAGAGAAATTGTTATTGCTTACATCAAGTTGTGAACAGTGGCATACAGAATTGTGCGAATAATAAAGAATGTTAATTAAAACCAAACACAGATTTATTTTTATTTTATTTTTGATCTATGAACTCATATTTTAAATGTTTTTAAAAGTGAAAAATGGTAACAATATTATGGATAAGGCGAGACTGCTGCCTTGGTTGGTTATAAGCTGTGATAGGTCTGTGTAGGTCTTCAGCAAACTGATTTTCATTTTCTTAAACTCATTACTTAACGTTATTAATTGGTCATTACAATCCAAAAATCAGGATGTCGTCTAGTTTCTCTCATCTACCTTGTTGTGTGTGTTACCTTTATCCATCAATGGCGGGATCTACAGTTTAAATTCTACACCGAACGTTAGATTTCTGAGAAACTTGTCATTGCAATTTTTAATTACTCTCAAGCAGAAGACTTCTAAAAGGTAGTCGGCAAAGAAAATATTTTTTTATTTGGTTTTGTTGATGCCAGAGCTGGGATTTGAACCACGTTTCATGGTAATTTTTATTTACTCTCAGAGACTATTGGCTGAAAGTTGTTGTTATATTCACCAAGCAATACGTTAACGATGTCGTCATGGTCTGGTAGGTAGGTTGTTGTCTTATTACACGTAAAGGCCACGGTTAAAACCCCAGGTCAGGCATCTCAAACAAAACGAAATTCTCAGTAGATTTCTGGCAAACGTGGGACCACAATTCAAACCCCATATAAGACATTACAATATCTCCTCAGCAGTCTGCTGAGAGTAATGAAAATTGCCATGAAAAGTTTCTCAAAAAATCGACTTTAAACTGTCAACCACGACACTCATGTAAAAAAATTATCGCAAACAACATGAGTGGTATGAGAAGCTAGGTCGTAATCCCAACTGAAGGATTGTAATGAGCAATTATGTATGTATGTATATAATAAACAATAACAATTACTTGATAATTGTTGGGGAAATCTTTGTAACGGAGATCCTAAAAACCACAATTACTCTCTACTTCTCACAAGGCTGATTGAACTTTTACCAACTCATTGGCATGCTTTACCTTACCTTTTATATGGCAACGTAAACATTCTGATGAACGTTCTTGGAGACGAACGTTCGTGGGTTTGCCTTCTCGAGATTTCTAATTGTAAAAATATCGTTGTTTCATTATTGTTGTTTATGTATTTTGTTTACATTTAGAATGTAGTGTTTGTTGGTATATTTTTGTTTACTTATTTATTATTTTTTATGCTGGTATTTGTTGTTATATTAAGCAGTAACATAATTTGTAAACAGGTTTGTTTACTGCATTGTTTTGTTTGTGTAGCTTTTGTTTATAATTTTCAATGTTAAATGATGTAAAAGCAAAGCATTAGTATCCAGATTTTTTTTAATTTTTGTAGCAATACAGTAAGACCCCGCTTAATGTGGGTGATACGTTTTAATAAGTTCCGGCGTTAAACGGGGCAACTTTATACGTACGTAAGTAATAAAAATGCGACTTCGGAATATACATTTGGAATCTTTATTCTGTACAAACTAACAAGAGGGCATTGTAAACGATACGTAGGATATACCGTCGCTATATAGTGGACCGATTTTGGTTGGTACATAACCGTTTCATTTGCACACATATCAGAGATCAGCAGCGAGTATTCAAAACGATGAGTAGATTTAAATCATCCTTATAATTTCTTATACTTATACGCATTCATACTTATTTTAATATCATACTCATACTACTCATACTCAAAGTTGAAAGTACTCGTCGTATTCATACTTAACACTACGCATGATGTTATTGACTTCGACTCGTCTCTACTTAACAGTTACACGAAACACAAAATAAGTATGATTCGCGTATGAGCACTGCAATACTCACAAGAAGATTGTGTGTATGCTTTGCTTGTTGTCTTTGTCTTTCCTTTCTTCTTTGTTTGTATATGCAACAACAATAAAGGCTGTAAATTTTGATGAATGATTCGAATCACTCGAATCACTTATAAGTATTATAAGTATTTTTCTAAATTTGTGAATCAGAATGAGTAGGCGTATGAATCAATCAATATTTCGAATGTTGTGAGTTTGATGTCAACGTTGTACTCATACTCATTGCTACTTATATTTATAAATCAATGTTGTAATGAGTACGAATGAACCAGAGTAGTTGAATTTCAATTCTGTTCATTCATTCATACTCATTCATTCATACTCAAAATTGCATGAGTGCTTATGAGTAGCGGAAAAATGATTCAATACAGTGTGCGATTTAGGGGAATCCCAATACTACCGCGTAATACTGAAACAGCGTTAAGCGGAACAGCGTTAATCGGGGCCTTACTGTATGTATTTAAGAATGCTTTCCTTAAACTTTCTAGATGAGTTTCTCAAATTAAGGAGTGTGACTAACAAACAGGTGGCACATCATTGCTTATCTAACAATCCTCTCAGCTAGGGGAATCCCAATACTACCGCGTGATACTGAAACAGCGTTAAGCGGAACAGCGTTAATCGGGGCCTTACTGTATGTATTTAAGAATGCTTTCCTTAAACTTTCTAGATGAGTTTCTCAAATTAAGAAGTGTGACTAACAAGCAGGTGGCACATCGTTGCTCATCTAACAACCCTCTTAACTCTTTAAAGTCTTCAATTAAATAAACAAAGTTAGTCATGAACTAAATGTTCTCTAAGCAGAACTAAACTTAAACTAAAGTGCCAAGGTAAATTTGATAATCTCCTCCCTACACAAAATGAAACAAATTTGCTGCTCAGCTGCATTAGAGGCCACTTTTATTCACGACTAATGTTTCCTTCGCTTATTCCTGGCCATTAAATTAATTCAATCATGATTTCAAGCACCCTCCCCATCCTATTTGGTAAACATGCCCCGTACCCGTAGCTTTTTCTTCTTTTTTTGTTGAATGAAATCTAAACTGATTATTTTGCTTCCACCATCATTATTGTGTTTAATTTATTTAAAAAAAGAAATGAAATTATTTTCATGTTTCGTAATTCTATTTGCATTCGAAATCATCATTAAAACAAAAAAAAAAACATTTTTTAAGCGGGTATTAACAAAATTTTCAACAAAGTTTTCTTAGTTAAAACTACCTCGAGCAGGTGTGAATTAAAGTTCATCATCATCATCATTCTCATCATTGTTGTCCTCATCGTCAGAAGCCATCCATCCATCCATTCATCGCCTTGCAGCATTAACGCCAAAAGACAATGCCAAACTCATTAGTGATGTTTAAAGAGCCGTTCCTACCTACGTTTCTACGTTCCTACGTTGGCTGTTTCAACAAGTGTGAACTTAAGAAATGAACACACCAAATGAGTGCTAAGAAAACAAAGGGTCGTCGTCTCAGAGAGGTATTAAGGAGTACAAAAATTTAAAAAAAAAGAAAAAATTCAAGAAATTAAGAAAACATGATGATGTTTAAGTATACCCAGCTGCTGGTGTTAGAAATCAGGTGTTGGATAATACAGTTTCAAGGATAAAAATGCAATTTTAAAGAGGCAACCCTTTTAAGTGTTATTACAGTTGAATGTTATAATTCACATTAAGTTCATAAAAGTCTACATATTGTAGTAGTCCTTTGTTACCCCCTTTAATAGTCATCAGCAGCAGTGACAGTGACTTTTTAATTGTCATGATAAAAACTTCCGTTAACTTAACTGTAGCTGTAGTTGTAGCAACTTCTAAAAGTTACGTTAGTTGGTGGACCGCCTTGAAGTAAGAGGTCCCATTTAGGCCAGCCTTTAGGCCTAATATGATACCACATTTAAATCCACCCGGAGATCAACCATTCCCTAGAGAAAACCATCATGAGGTCCCACGTAGGCCAGCCTTTAAGCCTAATGTAATACCACAATTAAATCCACCCAGCGATCAGCCAATCTCTAAACTTTATAATGGAGAGCTCGGTCAAATGACAGCAAATGCGTCAGCAAATGACAGTCCAACAATCTTCGTCTCTTTATGACATGATCAGGACACGGGCACATGGAAAAAAACAACTTCTTCCTCCTTCTTAGACGTACGAAATTATTGGCCGTAATATCGAGTCTTTCGATGTACATACATACATAATTGCCCATCACAACCCTTCAGTCAGGATTACGACCTAGCTTCTCACACCACTTATGTTGTGTGCGTTAATTTTATACATGAGTGGCGGGACCTACAGTTTAAAGTCGACTCCGAACGACAGATTTTTGACAAGCTTTTCATGGCAATTTTTACTCTCCGAGTCCTTGCCAGAAATCTGCTGAGAGGAAGTCGCCGAAGAAATATTTTTTCGTTTTGATGTCTGACCTGGGATTCGAACCCGGGCCTTTTGTCTAATAAGCCAACACACTACCCACTAGACCACGGCGACTTCTTGATATGCCTACCAAAAAAGACAGTGGCCCCATAAGAATAGCTATTGGGCGATAGATGGCCATGCTATTTAAGGACAGAACGTAGTGCGCTAGGTTATTAGACGTGAGCTATGGTCTGAGCGTTGAAGCTAGCAAATTTTCTTGCGATATATTCACCATTTTTTCATCATCCCTTTCAAGAGATTTCTCTTGAATTTAAAAGGTAAAATGGGTCCAGACATGGTATCTACAACCCCACCTTCTGAAATAATTGCTCATTTCCATCTGGCTATGTTCATGCCCAAAATAATTTTATTTTAAATTATCAGCTGGTCGGTAAATTGGGACATGCTAGTAATTATTTGAGCACAGACGTTTAAAAACTCGATATTATTCAAGCTTTAGAAATTGTCGCTGATATTTTCGCAAAAATCTAGGCTTAAGGCATAAACAACGTAATCCAGTGAGTAGTGCACGTAAGTTTAACAGAAATCTGTTAGTTGCTATAAAGGGCATACCATTGATAACACTGTTATGTACTATTATACCCAGCTACTTGGGAGTTCATTTCTTTCTCTTAATTTCCAGTGTAGTTGTTTATGTAATTCTGTGTACCGTACGATATGTGCATTTTGTTGTTATGCGTTTGTCCTGTTAGCTTATTTTAGTTGATCTAATTTGCGCACCATTGACAGCACTGCTAGCATTATTATACCCAGCTACTTGCGAGTTTGTTTCCTTCCCTTAATTTTATATGCAGCAGTTTATGTAATTCTGTGTACCGTATGATATGTGTATTTTGTTGTTATCCATTTGTCTTGTTAACTTATATTTTTATTTGATTTATTTTTAATTGCCGTAAAAATATGATAAAGGAATGATGAAATCACCGTAGTCTAGTAGATAGTACGTTGGCTTTTTAAACAGGATGCCATGGTTCAGAACGCTCGAACAAAACTAAATATAAAACAATATTTTTTAGGCGAGTTCCTCTCAGCAGATTTCTGGCAAAACTTCTGAAAGTCAATAAAATTATCGTGAAAGGTTTCTATAAAATCTGTAGGTTCCGTCACTCATATATAAAATTAACACATTAACTTAAGCGGTTTGAGAAGCTATTTTGTAATCCTGACTAAAGGTTTGTAATCAATAATTATGTAATCGGAAGACTTGCTAGCTTCGTACTGGCCCTGATCAGGTTATTAGCAATTCAATTTGCCTATGTCCTGGAGCCCACGTCAACTACGATGGAATTCTAAGAGAGGATATGCCAGATGGAACTTTTTTGGTTGGATACGCAGATGATATTGCTGCCGTCATCACGGCCAGGAATACGGAAGAGGCGCAGAGAAAACTGAGACGTGTCATGCTAAGGACGGAAAGATGGTTGGAATCCCACGGCCTAGACCTGGCCAAGCACAAAACAGAATTACTGCTGATCACTAGTCGCCGTATCCCCTTACAGGTGGACATGAGTATTGGAAGCGAGGGTAATTAGGACCAAGAGCTCGGTAAGATACCTGGGAATAAGGCTGGACCCCAGGCTAAAATTTTCATACCAGATTCAGTACTCGGCTGACAAAGCCCGGAAGATCGTCGGACAGCTCAGCAGATTAATGGCGAATATTGGAGGCCCGCTACCGGCGAGACGGAGACTCCTGATGGATGTTTGAAGCAGCATTATGCTCTATGGGAGCGAAATCTGGGCCGAAACGCTAGGGGTTGAAAAACGGGCGAACTTACTTCTAGCGGTACAGAGAACGGGTGCACTACGTATCGCGTCGGCATATCGTACGGTGTCCGCCCCAGCCGTACTTGTGATAGCAGGTACAATCCCTGTCGATCTACTGGCAGCAGAGCGGATGAAGATTTATAAGGCGAAATCGGCTGGAAACCACATAACCGGTCACTTCAGGGAAAACACAATTTCAGAATGGCAACGACGATGGAACAGCGAGGATAGAGGAAGGTGGACGGCGAGACTCATCCCGGAAATAAAGCCATGGATCTGTCGGAAATTCGGAGAAGTAAATTTTATGTTACACAGATGCTGTCGGGCCACGGATATTTTAGGAAATATCTCAACAGAATGGGCAAGACCACCTCGCCTTATTGCCTTTACGAAGAAGAGGAGGTAGTAGATGACGCGGAACACACTATCTTCGAATGTGCACGCTGGCAGAGCTATCGCTCTGCACTGACGTCGATGATCGGAACAATAACGGGCCGCTAACATTGTCGGGGTTATGATTGCGACTAGGGAGAATTGGGCCACAGTGGCGAATTACGTAGAGTTATTCTGAGACTGAAGAAGAGAGATCTGGAGGCTGCGGAGGTAGGCAGGCCGGCATAGATGACACTAGCTCATGTGTCAAACGAGGTCCCAGTCGGGAGCTGGACGAAAGTAATAGTAGAGACAATTGGAAGTCTCCCCAACCTTATTACGCAGTCCAGACGCGGATGTGAGCATGAAGGCGGCCAAAGGGCAAAAGGACTCCACTCCGAAGTAATACAACCGTAGTTCCGAGTGAGCACAACAGTCCACGGTACGAGGGGGGTATTTAGTGGGTGAGGGCCCCACACACGGAGGACGTGACGACTTTCTCTATGGTGCCGGTTAGGTACATTTGCCCCTCTTCGGCGTAAAAACAAAAATTATACCCAGCTACTTGGGAGTTTGTTTCCCCTTCCTTTAATTTTATATGCAGTAGTTTATGTAATCCTGTGTACCGTACGATGTGTGTATTTTGTTGTTCTCCATTTGTCTTGTTAGCTTATTTTAACATCTGTTAGTTGATGTAAATGGCCCGCCATTGACAGCACTGTTATGCACTGTTATACTTAGCTACTTGGGAGTTCGCTTCTTTTTCTTAATTTCAGGTGCAGTAGTTTATGTAATTCTATCTACCGTACAATATATGTATATTGTTGTTGTCTATTTGCTGGTTAATTTATTTTTTATTTCGTTTATTTGTAATTGACGTAACAATAGGATGAAGGAATGATGAAATCACCGTAGTCTAGTAGATAGGACGTTGGCCTTTTTATACAGGATACCACTTAAGCGGTTTTTGAGAAGCTATTTTGTAATCCTGACTAACGGTTTGTAAGGAATAATTATGTAATCGGAAGACTTGGCCGGAGATTGGCTAGGTTTGCACTGGCCCTGATCAGGTTATTAACAATTCAATTTGCCTATGTCCTGGAGCCCATATAAGAGTCGCCTTTGAATGATAAGCAATTTCTCTAAGAAATTCTCGGCATTCATGGACAAGGGCGGATATTGAAATTACGTTCGTTATAGAATTTATTGTAATATGATTAGCCGAGTAAATTAGGATATTTTCAGGGAAAATCTCGCTATTTAACAAGCATTGTGACTCTTTCAAAACTGTCATGATTTTTGCTTGGAGAGGATTGCAGTGGTCAGGCAGGAACCCCTAATAATAAATACAGTCAGGAGTATAAACATAAAGGATTTCATTGCGAACTTCGGTTCTTCAAATCAGAATTCTAAAACTGAGACGTGTCATGCTAAGGACGGAAAGATGGTTGGAATCCCACGGCCTAGACCTGGCCAAGCACAAAACAGAATTACTGCTGATCACTAGTCGCCGTATCCCCTTACAGGTGGACATGAGTATTGGAAGCGAGGTAATTAGGACCAAGAGCTCGGTAAGATACCTGGGAATAAGGCTGGACCCCAGGCTAAAATTTTCATACCAGATTCAGTACTCGGCTGACAAAGCCCGGAAGATCGTCGGACAGCTCAGCAGATTAATGGCGAATATTGGAGGCCCGCTACCGGCGAGACGGAGACTCCTGATGGATGTTTGAAGCAGCATTATGCTCTATGGGAGCGAAATCTGGGCCGAAACGCTAGGGGTTGAAAAACGGGCGAACTTACTTCTAGCGGTACAGAGAACGGGTGCACTACGTATCGCGTCGGCATATCGTACGGTGTCCGCCCCAGCCGTACTTGTGATAGCAGGTACAATCCCTGTCGATCTACTGGCAGCAGAGCGGATGAAGATTTATAAGGCGAAATCGGCTGGAAACCACATAACCGGTCACTTCAGGGAAAACACAATTTCAGAATGGCAACGACGATGGAACAGCGAGGATAGAGGAAGGTGGACGGCGAGACTCATCCCGGAAATAAAGCCATGGATCTGTCGGAAATTCGGAGAAGTAAATTTTTATGTTACACAGATGCTGTCGGGCCACGGATATTTTAGGAAATATCTCAACAGAATGGGCAAGACCACCTCGCCTTATTGCCTTTACGAAGAAGAGGAGGTAGTAGATGACGCGGAACACACTATCTTCGAATGTGCACGCTGGCAGAGCTATCGCTCTGCACTGACGTCGATGATCGGAACAATAACGGCCGCTAACATTGTCGGGGTTATGATTGCGACTAGGGAGAATTGGGCCACAGTGGCGAATTACGTAGAGTTATTCTGAGACTGAAGAAGAGAGATCTGGAGGCTGCGGAGGTAGGCAGGCCGGCATAGATGACACTAGCTCATGTGTCAAACGAGGTCCCAGTCGGGAGCTTGGACGAAAGTAATAGTAGAGACAATTGGAAGTCTCCCCAACCTTTATTACGCAGTCCAGACGCGGATGTGAGCATGAAGGCGGCCAAAGGGCCAAAAGGACTCCACTCCGAAGTAATACAACCGTAGTTCCGGAGTGAGCACAACAGTCCACGGTACGAGGGGGTATTTAGTGGGTGAGGGCCCCACACACGGAGGACGTGACGACTTTCTCTATGGTGCGGTTAGGTACATTTGCCCCTCTTCGGCGTAAAAACAAAAATTATACCCAGCTACTTGGGAGTTTGTTTCCTTCCTTTAATTTTATATGCAGTAGTTTATGTAATCCTGTGTACCGTACGATGTGTGTATTTTGTTGTTCTCCATTTGTCTTGTTAGCTTATTTTAACATCTGTTAGTTGATGTAAATGGCCCGCCATTGACAGCACTGTTATGCACTGTTATACTTAGCTACTTGGGAGTTCGCTTCTTTTTCTTAATTTCAGGTGCAGTAGTTTATGTAATTCTATCTACCGTACAATATATGTATATTGTTGTTGTCTATTTGCTGGTTAATTTATTTTTTATTTCGTTTATTTTTAATTGACGTAACAATAGGATGAAGGAATGATGAAATCACCGTAGTCTAGTAGATAGGACGTTGGCCTTTTATACAGGATACCACTTAAGCGGTTTGAGAATCTATTTTGTAATCCTGACTAAAGGTTTGTAAGGAATAATTATGTAATCGGAAGACTTGCCGCAGGTTGCTAGGTTTGCACTGGCCCTGATCAGGTTATTAACAATTCAATTTGCCTATGTCCTGGAGCCCATATAAGAGTCGCCTTTGAATGATAAGCAATTTCTCTAAGAAATTCTCGGCATTCATGGACAAGGGCGGATATTGAAATTACGTTCGTTATAGAATTTATTGTAATATGATTAGCCGAGTAAATTAGGATATTTTCAGGGAAAATCTCGCTATTTAACAAGCATTGTGACTCTTTCAAAACTGTCATGATTTTTGCTTGGAGAGGATTGCAGTGGTCAGGCAGAACCCTTAATAATAAATACAGTCAGGAGTATAAACATAAAGGATTTCATTGGGAACTTCCGGTTCTTCAAATCAGAATTCTAAAATCGTATGTTCTATTCAGAAAGTTATAAGAAATCATATAATCGACCCTAGTGTGGGTTGTCTTCCAAAATAGCAGTCTGTCCATGGTACAGAGAACGGTGTGCACTACGTATCGCGTCGGCATATCGTACGGTGTCCGCCCCAGCCGTACTTGTGATAGCAGGTACAATCCCTGTCGATCTACTGGCAGCAGAGCGGATGAAGATTTATAAGGCGAAATCGGCTGGAAACCACATAACCGGTCACTTCAGGGAAAACACAATTTCAGAATGGCAACGACGATGGAACAGCGAGGATAGAGGAAGGTGGACGGCGAGCTCATCCCGGAAATAAAGCCATGGATCTGTCGGAAATTCGGAGAAGTAAATTTTTATGTTACACAGATGCTGTCGGGCCACGGATATTTTAGGAAATATCTCAACAGAATGGGCAAGACCACCTCGCCTTATTGCCTTTACGAAGAAGAGGAGGTAGTAGATGGACGCGGAACACACTATCATTCGAATGTGCACGCTGGCAGAGCTATCGCTCTGCACTGACGTCGATGATCGGAACAATAAACGGCCGCTAACATTGTCGGGGTTATGATTGCGACTAGGGAGCATTTGGGCCACAGTGGCGAATTACGTAGAGTTATTCTGAGACTGAAGAAGAGAGATCTGGAGGCTGCGGAGGTAGGCAGGCCGGCATAGATGACACTAGCTCATGTGTCAAACGAGGTCCCAGTCGGGAGCTTGGACGAAAGTAATAGTAGAGACAATTGGAAGTCTCCCCAACCTTTATTACGCAGTCCAGACGCGGATGTGAGCATGAAGGCGGCCAAAGGGCCAAAAGGACTCCACTCCGAAGTAATACAACCGTAGTTCCGGAGTGAGCACAACAGTCCACGGTACGAGGGGGTATTTAGTGGGTGAGGGCCCCCACACACGGAGGACGTGACGACTTTCTCTATGGTGCGGTTAGGTACATTTGCCCCTCTTCGGCGTAAAAACAAAAATTATACCCAGCTACTTGGGAGTTTGTTTCCTTCCTTTAATTTTATATGCAGTAGTTTATGTAATCCTGTGTACCGTACGATGTGTGTATTTTGTTGTTCTCCATTTGTCTTGTTAGCTTATTTTAACATCTGTTAGTTGATGTAAATGGCCCGCCATTGACAGCACTGTTATGCACTGTTATACTTAGCTACTTGGAGTTTCGCTTCTTTTTCTTAATTTCAGGTGCAGTAGTTTATGTAATTCTATCTACCGTACAATATATGTATATTGTTGTTGTCTATTTGCTGGTTAATTTATTTTTTATTTCGTTTATTTTTAATTGACGTAACAATAGGATGAAGGAATGATTGAAATCACCGTAGTCTAGTAGATAGGACGTTGGCCTTTTTATACAGGATACCACTTAAGCGGTTTGAGAAGCTATTTGTAATCCTGACTAACGGTTTGTAAGGAATAATTATGTAATCGGAAGACTTGCCGGAGATTGCTAGGTTTGCACTGGCCCTGATCAGGTTATTAACAATTCAATTTGCCTATGTCCTGGAGCCCGTATAAGAGTTGCCTTTGAATGATAAGCAATTTCTCTAAGAAATTCTCGGCATTCATGGACAAGGGCGGATATTGAAATTACGTTCGTTATAGAATTTATTGTAATATGACTAGGTGAGTAAATTAGGATATTTTCAGGGAAAATCTCGCCATTGAACAAGCATTGTGCCGCTTTCAAAACTGTTATGATCTCTGCTTGGAGAGGATTGCAGTGGTCAGGCAGAACCCTTAATAATAAATACAGTCAGGAGTATAAACATAAAGGATTTCATTGGGAACTTCCGGTTCTTCAAACCAGTATTTTAAAATCGAATGTTCTATTCAGAAAGTTATAAGAAATCGTATAATCGACCCTAGTGTGGGTTTGTCTTCCCAAAATAGCAGTCTGTCCATGGTTCAGTTTGTAATTGTAGACAAGTTTTGTATCGGGGGTGGTCATCTATCGGTTGAAATTTAAAGCATGCTTGGTAAGCAATGATATGACCCCGTAGCTTGGGCGAGGCTTTCATATATGTTTTCTGGAAATTTTTTTCATTTAACACTGCACGATTCATTGATTAATGAAGGTCATTTCAAGGTTCTATCCTCTAGGTCATAGACGAAATTAAGCCATTTTTTATTATACTTGCCTTATAACGGTTGATTGTCTTTGAATTTTGTTCCATGAAAATACTGCGCATAAATCGAGGGGGCCATCTATCGTTTGAAATTTGAATCATCGGTTATTTCTGGCAATCTGACAATACTTATGTCATTCTATACTCTGTCACAAAACTCAGTATATTATCTCCACTGCATATTCATATTTTATTCAAAATATATTACCAAAACAAATACAAAATTGGTCGGAAATTACTCGAAAATGTCGTATAAAACTTGGTCACAGAAAAGGACCAACACTTTGCTTGGTAAGCGCAAGTTTATTGCTAAAGTTCATGCCACTGGTTTTATTGTTAATACTCCAAGACGTGAGCGTGCTCGTACCGAGCGTACACCGGAAAATATCAAAACTCCAGCTGAGAGTGTGGGTGAGAAGCCATCAACATCAATTTGTCATCTGTCTTAAGGATTGAACATTTCACGTATCAGTTTAGGTCGAAATAATCTGTCTAATGAACCTATCAATCGATCAGATATTGTCATGTCTATGAGGATAGGATAATAGATTGTATGTTCGCAACATTAGTGTACCTTTTTACTACAATATTATCAATAGAGGGGTACCCCAAGGATGTAAGATGATCAGGATAATGCTTAAAAATCTCTTTCAAAGTTTGCTTTGCAGTATAGGTTAGAATAATATTTCATTCGAATTTGTTTTTAGTGTATACTTTCTTTTGACACTCACTGTGTGTATGATGTGGCATTTTATTTTACAATTATTTTATATTAATTGGATTTCTTAAGTAAATTTGCAAAATTCCATCTTATACACTATCGTAGATATATATACGATGATCTACAATCAGTTTATAGGGAAAATGCCACGCCCACTTACAAAATCAACAACTTGTAGGACCTAGTATTTCAACCAGCATGAGTTTAACATGTTTGGAATATTTTAAACACCACTGTACTGGTGTAAACTTTCAAACAAACAGAAGAAAACATTCGCACACTCATTTGCAATGGTAGTGGTAATGAGAGCATAAACAAATGTGTTAAAAGTAAACAAGAGAGGAATGTAAACAAAATATTAAAACAGCAACAGCTAAAATAATACCTACACACGTACACGAGAGTACAGAACAAATTTAAAAAACATAAACACAATATTAAACAACAACAAAATATTATAACAACTTAAGCATAGAGGAATACATAGAAGGAATACAAAAACAAAAATAATCAAAATCATTACAACATTATTGTTGTGTTGTTGTGAGTATGTTGTGCTAGACTTTAACGAAGGGTAACGAAGGTGATCAAATCGTTAAATACAACCCACATTAATTGTACAGCATAACAGCGATTGTGATGGAGAGAGGAAGAGAGCGAGAGAGAGAGGCAAACAGAAGTTTAATGAGTTCATTTAAAACTCTTTAGAAAAAAAAACACGGAAAAAACACGAATTTAAGTTTGAATTTGAAATGTAAACACAAGTATGATGAGTGCCTAGGTATAGATGGGGGTGTAAGTAAATATTGTATGACCCTCTGTTAGTCTTTGCAAATGAAAAGAGACGCAACAATATTTATGAGAGTGTGGGTGTATATGTGTGTATGGAGAAAAAGTGTGAACATTTGTTTGTATTTGTCAAAGCTGTGCTTTTAACATTCAAATACAGTTCAAGCACCTGCTTTGTTGACAATGTTGTTATTGTTCGTCATTTGCTGTTGTTGCTGGTTAAATTTGTTCCTGTTTATGTTGATGTTGTTGTTGTTATTGTTATTTTCCATACGCTCGTTTGCTTGTTTGTATTTTAACTGCTGCCGTTTTAATTACAGTGAACTTGCATTAACGTGAACTAATTTTTACCAAAGGCAGTTCACATTTTCGCGTTTGTTCACATTAAATAAATAAAAAATTGCCCCAATTAATATGAATAATAATTTATAATTTAATAAGTAAAACAATCATCGATGTTATCTTTGTCCGAAACTAAATTTAAAATAAAGGGCTATCCATTGCGTGGTTTCAAAAGTATGGGACTGGAATTCGACATCTGTCACAGTAAGTTGTGAACCGAATTTTTTTCTTTTCAGTTGAAAGTCTGATATTGATGAAAATGGATCGCTTAACTATCACAACAACGCATAAAAATGATCAAAACCTACTACAAAAATGGTGGTGATTCTGCCACAGACACGTATCGTGCTTTAACAGGAGATTATGATTTACATAATCGTCCAACTACACAAGCAATTGGCAAAATTATAAAGAAATTTGAAGAGACTGGAGTGGTTACAAATATTGAAAGGTCCCTGTGCATCATCGTTTCTTTCGTTTCGCTGAAAAAATCGCTAATGTAAGTAAAAGTGTTGCCGAAGACCCGAATGTGTCGATTCCTAGTCGTTCTCAGGAATTAGGACTGTCTTACGGCACAGTATGACACATTTTGGATTTAGATATACACCTCCATCCATATAAAGTGCAGCTCACGCAACAACTGAAGCCAGCTGACCATTTACAACGTCGTAGATACGTGGAATGTGGGTGCTTGAACAACAGGAGTTGGACGGCAATTTTTTGAACACAATTTTCTTCAGCGGTGAAGCACATTTCACACTCGGTGGGTATGTTAATAAACAAAATTGTTGTATTTGGGGTTCTAAGAATCCTTAAGTAATTAAAGAGAGGCCATTATATACAGCAAAAGTCACTGTTTGGTAAGCTCTTTGGTCCGAATGTGTGATTGGTCTTTACTTCTTTGAAAACGAGGATGGTACGACTGTCACCGTCAATTCGGAGCTTCTTTAACGTTCTTGCATTTTTAAATTCTTCGTTCTCTATCGTAAATACTGTCATAATTTGGTTATGATGCGCCGATCCATTCCGAAGTTATAGGGAAAAATCTACTTAGAATACTCATATAGTCGTATATCACGTGAAAACTTTGAGAGCTCATAACTCAAAACACACTTTTTCCACTTAGAATGTTATAGAAGGGAGGCGTCGATATGATGAAAGACTTTTTTTGCCTGCAATTGAAGAATATGATTTGGGGAATATATGGTTTCAACAAGACGGTGCCATATGCCACACAACTCGAGCGAATAACGTTTTATTGCAAGAAACATTTCCTGGCCGCGTAATTTCTCCTCGTGGTGATATCAACTGGCCACCAAGATCATGCCATTTGCCACCATTAGACCTTTTTCTATGGGGTTACGTGAAAGACCGTGTTTATGCAGATAAACCTTCAACTCTTGAGCACTTAAAACATAATATTCGTCAAGTTATGACTGAGATACCGCCCAATATGTGTCAAAAAATGGTCGAAAATTACCTTATTCGCGTGCGATGAGTTCATTTAAATGATGTAGTATTTCACACATAATGTCAAGGTTCAAACTTTACAATAAAACAACAAATACCATGAAAAAAGTATTTTTTAAGTGTGTTTTATTTACGTTTACTTTTGAAACCACGTAATGGATAACCCAGTATTTTTCTAGCAATTGTTTAAAATTTATAGCGAAATTCTGCTCCATATTGAGTCGAAAAAGGTTAATGGCATCTTTTATAGTTCACATCTTAATTTAGCAATTCTATTGGTTTTCCAGCCACTAATGCAAAGAGATTGTTTCTTTAAATACAATTTTGTTATTTAACCACATTCTGGTCCATGGGCTGAATTAACAATGGGACCAAATGAATCCGTCATTAGAAATCAATTGGGATTCAGCCGTATGTGAAGGAGGATTGTCTATTAGCAGAGGGGCGTTTACCGATAGCCCCTTTTAGAGTCAAGAACTCAGTAACCTAAGGCCATAAATTATAAGAAACTTTTCAGTTTTAAATTTCTCAGTTGAAGTCTACCTCTTTAACAAAACATTGATGAAACCAGTATAAAAAAATTTTACATGTCATCCCCATGCTGACTTGGAGAATTTTTAATTCACTGGGTAAGTAAAGATTTTGAAACTTCGTGGATTAGATTTCCCAATTACCAAAAAGTTAAGTTCAGTTTGTGAGTTCACGTCACATTTGCACAGCCCATGAAGGTTAATCGTTGTTTCTCCATGTTGAGTTGAAGAATTTGCAATTCTCTGAACAAGTAAAGTTTTTGAATCTTTGTGACTTTTAGATTTCCCCATTACATACCAAAAAATTAAGTTAAGTTTGTGAGTCCATGAGTCATTTGAACACCCCATGAAAGTTAATCATTGTTTCTCCATGTCATCCATGCTGGGTTGAAGAATTTATAATTCACTGGACAAGTGAAATCATGGACTTTTAGATTTCCCCATTACATACCAATAAATTAAGTTGAGTTTGTGAGTCCCCGACTAATTTGAACAGCCCATGAAAGTTAATCGTTGTTTCGTCATCTTTACGCCTGGAGCACTTATCTCCAGTGATGACAAATATGTTTTATATGGCAACTGCTTCCAATATAAACCAGATTCATCTGCATTATAAGGCTGATCTTCACAAAGAGAGATTTCTTCCATTTTTGCTTTTAACTTTTACTGAGTTGAGGCTGTGCAGAAAAATTTTCCCCGGAAATTTTGAAAAGTCATACATTTTTGAAGCCATCCATCACTGGTGTTGAAACCATGATGGTTTTCTTTAATTTGATAGTGAATTTCTAAAACTATGGCTTTTAACATCAACATACATAAAGGAGTACAATGAAAAAGAAGTTCAAACATAACTAAACAAACAAATAAACTGTAATTCGGGGATTCACATACTTAATTGGACATTACAACCCTTCAGTCAGGATTATTGACCTAGTTTCCCACACTACTTATGTTGTGTGTGTTAATTTTATACATAAGTGGCGGGACCTATAGTTTAAAGTCAACTCCGATCAACAGATTTTTGAGAGAAAGTTTACATGTCAATTTTATTTTTACTCTCAGAGTTTTTGTTAAAAAATACTTTTTGTGTTTTATTTCGATGTTCGGCCTGGAATTCGAACCCTGGCTTTACATTTACTAAGCCAGCACACTACCTACTAGACCACGGCGACTTCAGTTCGGGGATTTCCCAATTTAAAAACAGTAAAAAAAAATTGTTGAAAAGTGTACACATTTTAAAGCTTTCAGATTTTGTTCACGTTTTAGAACAAATAAATTTTTTTCACGTTTCTATGACGTTCACACTTTCCAGTGTTCACGTTTTCGCGAGTTCACTGTATTGTCAAATGTGTTATTGTCGCCGTCGTTGTCGTTGTCGTTTTGTGAAGGCTAAAATAGCGTCGTCAACTGTGTGTAAATGTTGTTATGCTACGTTAAGCGAGATTAATTTATTGTTTGGCCAGCAAGAAAAACAGAAAAAAAACATAGGAAAAGAGAAAAAATAAAGGTGCGAACAAACAGCAAAAATAAATATTCCAAAAATAGCAAAAAAAAAGACGGAATAAAAAAAAAGGAAAAGAAAATTTAAAAAAATTGTCCACACAAACGAAAAATTTCTGTGATTTCATGACATAAACTCAACCGAAAAAGCAAAAAATCAAGTAACGATGGTCATGCAGCAGCATTTTTTGGGGTTAAACATGCATACACAACGGCAGGCACATACAACCAAAGAGTAGGTTTCATTATGTTGTACAGAAATAAAAAAAAACAACAACCATCAAGTAGGGAGAGAGAGAGAGAGCGGTTTTAAAAAAGGTGTTGGAATACCCACCATATTGTAGGTTAGCAGCTGTCTTGCTATTCGTATGCTTTTCGTGTACATTTTTTTTTTCACTGGCAAAAAAAAAAAAACAAACAAAGTGTAACGCATACCTTGACGCGCGTACCATTTAAACAGACATTCATGGCATTTCGTGCTTTGGTTTACAAAAAGCTAAAATGCCACACACAAAAATAATAAATCG
>CM025789.1:15068282-15088336 GCA_014635995.1 Sarcophaga peregrina
TCAATGGCGATCGTTATCGGGCCATGTTGAACGAACTTTTATTCACAAAAATTGAAGAGGAGGAAATTGGCTGCATGTGGCACACAGCAGAAGCTACACTCGATGTTTTGCGCCCTGTTTTTGAAGATCGTATTAACAGCCGCAGAGCTAATGTCATTTGGCCACTTTGAAGCTGTGATTTGATTCCGCTGGACTATTATTTGTGGGGGTGCCGTCAAGATAAGTGTTATGCCGACAAGCCAGAGACAATTGCAGCTTTAAAGGACAATAAGAGTGAAACCATTGTGTTGAAGTCGCCGTGGTCTAGTGGGTAGTGTGTTGTCTTATTAGGCACAAGGCCCGGGTTCGAATCCCAGGTCAGACATCAAAACGAAAAATATTTCTTCGGCGACTTCCTCTCAGCAGATTTCTGGTAAAGGACTCTGAGAGTAAAAATTGCCATGAAAAGCTTCTCAAAAATCTGTCGTTCGGAGTCGACTTTAAACTGTAGGTCCCACCACTTATATGAATAAAATTAACGCACACAACATAAGTGGTGTGAGAAGCTAGGTCGTAATCCTGACTGAAGGGGTGTAATGGCCAATTATGTATGTATGTATCATTGTGTTTAAAAATTGGATTGATCATTTAGGCTACTGCATGACCAGCCGAGGCAGCCATTTGAATGAATTATTTTCCATTATTAACCCGAAAGGATTTGTACTTTCAAATAAAAAAGAAATTTGAGAAGATGTTCAACAGTTCTGTTTTTTTAAAGCATTAAAAAAAAAACAAAAAGTTATTTGGCGGACCCTTTAAATGCAAAATACGCCATAATGTGCCGTAAGACAGTCCTAATTTCTGAGAACGACGAGGAATCGCGCACATTCGGGTCTTCGGCAACACTTTCACTTACGATAGCGATATTTTCAGCAGAACGAAAGAAACGATGATGCACAGGGGCCTTTCAATATTTGTAACCACTTCTTACTTACTTACTTAATTGGCCATAACAACCCGATTAACGGATTTCGGCCTGCCGCAATACATCCCTTCCAGGCGCCTCTGCTTCTTGCGCGCCTACGCCAGTTGGTCACACCAATCGATGACAGGGCTTCCTCGACTTGGTCCTTCCAACGGATACAAGGTCGTCCTCTTCGCCGACTTCCGCAGATCTCCGCATCAAATACCCGTTTCGCCGGAGCATCCTCCTTCATTCAAACGACATGGCCGAGCCAGCGCAGCCACTAGATATTAATACGCTGCACAACGTCTATGTCGTTGAGGAGCTCATACAGCTCACTGTTAGATCGGATGCGGAAATCATCGCCAATTCGTACAGGACCGAAGATCTTACGTAGGACTTTCCTCTCGAATACCCTCAAGGCTGCTGCATCAGTTCTTAATAGGGTCCATGCCTCTGCGTATTAATTTTGTCGCACGAGAGAGGTCTCTACTACTCAATTGCCTATTTGGACCTTGAGACCATAGTAGCACCTGTTGGCAAGAGTGATTCTGCCCTTGATCTCCAGACTGACATCATTTTTGGTGGTAACGGCGGAGCCAAGATAAATGAATTCCTAGACTGCATCAAAATTATAGTTATCGGCCGTAATTTGAGAATCAATATGCCGCACGTCTCTACTTGTCGACAACATATACTTTGTTTTGCCCTCATTAACTGCCACAACCATCTTCTTAGACTCCCGTTCAATAGCGCTAAAGGCAGCAGTAACATCTCGCTTGGTACGCCCTATGATGTCGATGTCGTCAGCGTACGCAAGCAATTGGACACTTTTTTGAAAAATAGTGCCAATGCGATTGCCGCTCCCGCAGAACACTCTCCATGACGAAGTTGAAGAGGTCGCATGATAAGGGATCGCCTTGTCTGAAACCTCGCACGGTATCAAAGGTTCGGAGAGGTCCATTCCTACCTTGACGGAGCTGCAGGAATTGCTCAACGTCATTCTGCATAGCCTTATCAGCTTAGCAGGTATACCGAGCTCAGACATTACGGCAAAAACACGATCCCTTACGGGGCTATCGAAAGCAGCCTTATAGTCGGCAAAAAGATGGTGTATGTCGACTTGATTTTTGTGGGTCTTTTCCAGGATTTGGCCGCAGTGTGAAGATCTGGTCAATGGTGGATTTGCCAGGTCTGAAGCCGCACTGATAAGGTCCAATCAGTGTTTTTGACGAGTGGCTTCAGTCGTTTGTAACCACTTCTGTCTCTTCAAATTTCTTGACAATTTTGCGAATTACTTGCATAGTTAGACGATTATGTAAACCATAATCTCCTCTTAAGGCACGATAAGTGGGCGTGGCAGAATCACCACCATTTCTGTAGTAGGTCTTTGATAATTTTTATGCGTTCTGTGATAGTTAAGCGATCTATTTTCATCAATGTTAGACTTTAAACTGAAAAGAAAAGAATTCGTTTCACAAACTTACTGTGACAGATGTCGCATTCCAGTCTCATACTTTGAAACCACGCCCCTTATTTTAAATTTAGTTTTCGGACAAAGATGACATCGATGATCTCTTGCTTATTAAATTATGCCTACTATTCACATTCAATTTTGTTTTAAATTTGGGTTACTCGCTAACGTGAACAAACACGAAAATGTGAACTGCCTTGGTAAAAAAAATTAGTTCACGTTATCGCGAGTTCACTGTATATAATGTATGTGGTATAAAGCTAAATATAGTTATTGCAAGCATGTGTTAGCGGGCATGTGTATGCAGTAAGAGTGTGAGTGTAAGTAAGTGAGATTTTTATTCACTTTTAACGTCGTTTAGCAGCGCATAACTTCGCACCTTTAGGTTTTTGGCTTCATTTTTCTTGCTTTTTGCCTTCATTACTGACTGTAGTAGTTGGTGTTGCTGTTGCTTTTGCCTTTGCCGTTGCTGTTTTTGTGCTGGCTTCACTCGTTCATTCATTCATTCATTCCTTTAGACTCGTGTGAAATTTGTCCGATAATAAATTTGCCACCTCTTGGTTGCCGACACAAAGGGGATACACTTTAAACAAATGCGCGTGTTTCACTTGTACCTCTACAAAGCTTAAGAATTCCCTTTTTTTTTGCAACTTGTTTTTCTTTACTCCCCCCTCCCCCCTCCCTCCCAAATATTCACCCTCATTTACATGTTACATGGCAAATCCTTAATAAAGTCTGTGTTTCACATACGAGCATACATTCAACCAACCAACCAACCAACCATCCAACCATAACACGTCAGTGGAATCAGGTCTTCAGCGTAAGTGTTTGAATTTTTCTTCATCGCCTTGGTTTTACTTTTTTGTGTTCCTTTCGTTTTGTAAAGCATACGTTAAAAAATATTTCGTTAACATTTTAAGCCTTCTTTAATGTTTGGTAGCAGGTAGCAAGTTTAAAATGGTTGTGATGTTAAGGAATCTGGTAATTTGTTTATAAAGGCTAAGGTTTGAGCGTAATTATCCAGCCATTTAAAGCATACAAGTTTTATTCGAGCCTGAAATGGAACTTTCGATATTCGAAAACAGTTTTCTAAAGCTCGTTTAGCAATCAAACGGATGCTTCAATACAAACAAGCCTTAGGTGTAGAATACTAGGCTACTCATGGAGAATGCTAGGCTACTCATGCTTTTTCTATGTAAAAAAATGGTTTTCCAAGCTAAGATTTACGATTTTAACAACAATTACTGTGTAGAGGAGTCAATTCATTCGCTACGAGAGACTGTTTGGTGCGGTTTATTAAGCGGAGGCATCATTGGCCCTTATTTCTTTGAAAATGAGGACGACTTAATCAAAGCGTGTCAATGGAGACACCTAAGGCACCATGATAACCAACTTATTTGCACCCGCTTTTTATAGTATTGATGTGAACGATGTTTGGTTTCAATAGGATGCGGCAACTTGACACATATCTCATGGCAAAATAGAATTATTAGGTCAAACGTTTTATAGCCGTTTAATTCGACGATATAATGATGTCAATTGGCTGCTAAGAAGCTATGATTTGAAACCGTTAGACTATTCTCTGGGGGGGGGGGGGGCGCCGTTAAAGAAAAGTGTTATTCCCCGACAAACGAGTGACTACAGAATTGTATGCTATTCCGTAGTATTCTTTAGTATTCTATACTATTCTGTAGTACTCTATGCTATTACAGACTATTCTTTACTATTCTGTAGTATTCTATAGTATTCTATACTATTTTATAATATTTTATACTATTCTGTAGTACTCTATGCTATTACATAGTATTCTATAGTATTCTATACTATTCTGTACTATTCTATACTATTCTGTAGTACTCTATGCTATTACATTGTATTCTATAGTATTCTATACTATTCTGTACTATTCTATACTATTCTGTAGTACTCTATGCTATTACATTGTATTCTATAGTATTCTGTACTATGCTATAGTATTCTATGCTATTCTTTACTATTCTATACTATTCTGTATTACATACATACATACATACATACATAACTGGCCATTACACCCTTCAGTCAGGCTTACGGCCTAGCTTCTCACACCATTTATATTGTGTGCGTTAATTTTATACATGAATGGCGGGACCTACAGTTTAAAGTCGTCTCCGAACGACAGATGTTTGAGAAGCTTTTCATGGCAATTTTTACTCTCAGAGTCTTTGCCAGAAATCTGTTGAGAGGAAGTCGCCGAAGAAATATTTTTCGTTTTGATGTCTGACCTGGGATACGAACCCGGGCCTTTCGTCTAATAAGCCAACACACTACCTACTAGACCACGACGACTTACATTCTGTAT
Organism: Sarcophaga peregrina; assembly: GCA_014635995.1. Classification (NCBI taxonomy): domain Eukaryota; kingdom Metazoa; phylum Arthropoda; class Insecta; order Diptera; family Sarcophagidae; genus Sarcophaga; species Sarcophaga peregrina. The sequence continues at coordinate 15,073,041 of CM025789.1, forward strand.
TACTCTATGTTATTACATACTATTCTGTACTATTCTATAGTATTATATAATATTCTATACTACTTTAAACTATTCCATACTATTCTATAGTATTTCTTACTATTCTATGCTATTCTATACTATTCTATATTATTCTGTACTATTCTATAGTATTCTATGCTTTTCTATGGTGTTCTAAACTATTCTATTCTATGCTATTCTTTACTATTCTATAGTATTCTATAGTATTCTGTACTATTCTGTACTGTTCTATAGTATTCTAAGCTATTCTATAGTATTCTATACTATTCTATACTATTCTGTAGTATTATATAGTATTCTATGCTATCCTATAGTATTCTAAAACTATTCTATAGTATTCTAAACTATTCTATAGTATTCTATACTATTCTATAGTATTCTTTACCATTCTATACTATTTTATACTATTCTATAATATTCTATAGTATTTATGGTATTCTATAGTGTTCTATACTATTCTATAGTATACTATGCTATTCTATAGCATTCTATGCTATTATATAGTATTGTATGCTATTCTGTAGTATTCTATACTATTCAATAGTATTCTTTACTATTCTATACTATTTTATACTATTCTATAGTATTCTATTCTATTCTATAATATTCTATAGTATTTGTGGTATTCTATAGCGTTCTATACTATTATATAGTATTGTGTGCTATTCTGTGGTATTTTATACTATTCTATAGTATATAATATTCTTGAACGATAACATTCGTAATGCCATTGCCGCGTTATAATCTCGTACACTTGAAAAAGTTCACGAACATTTGGTTCGATCGAATGAATATGAATGAAAAAATTTTCCTATTGTACATGACAACAAAAGAAAAAAATTAAATTTGACTAAATTTTAAACCGTTTTTGCATTTTTAAATGTAAATGTTTAAAATGGCCCACCCTATAGAGATGATCTGGAGGAATGTAACATATTGATACATGGCAGTGTCTGACTCGCTTTATCGGAGGATTTGGGTGGTTTCGGAACTAGGGAACAACGGAAAAGTGTGGCCTTTAAGTATCCCTTCAACTGTCTTGAATGTCCTCAATATTTCACAAGTAATTTTTCAGTTTTCCATTTGTTTGTCATTCATTCAATTCATGTGCGTAATGAATTCTAATTTTTTCTCTTTTTTTTGGGTGTTAAATCATATGCTTTTTGATGGTTATTTATCTAGATTAAAGTAAATATTTTCTTAATATTCTTGGAATATTGAATATTTAAAACACATTTTCATTTAATTTACCTGCTGCTGTATAGGACTACAAATTGGGTGAGGGGGAACATCAAAATTTAGCATATGAAAACCATTTGTTTTAGAGAGAAAATAATTTCCAAAAAAAAAGAACAAAAAAACCCAAAACTAAGCTGGCAAATCATACATTAAATATGCTGCCATTGCTAAACAAATAAAACAAAATAAAAATAATAAAATAGGAGGAGGAATTGAAAGAAAAGAAATGAAAACAATAATAAAAAAACCATAACGATTTATAAAATATTCATAATAAATCTACACTTCCTCTAAATCCCCATGAAGCTATAAATTCTGACAAAACATAAACTCATACGAAATACGAAATGCAGGAAAAAAAAATCAACCGAAAAAATAACATAAATTTTGAATATTTTATTGTATTATGGACGGACATACGATACATACAACATACGTACGTGCAAATCCAAAAAAAAAGTAAAAAAATTTAAAAAAAATTTGAAAAAAATATTCGCCATTAAACAAATAAATATTTTTATTTGCTTCTTCTTGTTCTTTGGGAACCATCACTAGCACCTCTGCCTTCTCTAGCATCATAGCATAGCTAAAATATAATGCCAAGAATTTGTTGTTGTAATGCAAATATTTATTTTTGTAACAACAAAACAAACCAAAAAAATCCAATAAATTTTGCCTCGATTTTCAAAATACCATACTTTACCTATGACTTTGGCTTTGCCTTTGCCTTTACCTATGGGCCGATGTACCACTAACCCCTTACCATGGCTCTAGCCTACGTATAAATATTCCTTAAAAGGTAAGAAATCTTTTTTTTACTTCTTGTTTTGGGGTAACCCAGCACTCGCAACACAAAATGTAATGCCAAGACAATTTAATGGTTTTGACCTCCTCATAAAACTAGAGAGAAAAGAGCGAAATAAGAAGAAGAAAAAAGGAAATAAATTATTAAGCGTGTGTGTTTGAAAGTGTGTTACCTTAAGGCTATAAAATTACATAATAATACCTCCCTTCCCTTCCCTTTCCTTCCCTTCCCATACAACACCGGCAGCAGCAGGCAACAGCAAACAAGTTAAACTATATAGGCCCATAAAGTTTTCACACTTATAAACCCCTCCGAAAACACTCGGCCAGTTTACATTTGAATACAACAACAACAACAACAGTATGCAGAAAAAAAGGTGTAAACTGCGTAGAACAAAGTTCATTAAAAATTCCTGGAGTATAGATTACACAGTTAACCCTTTGAAGTTTATTTTGGTTTCAAATTTATTTGCACCTTAACTTTGGCTATGTAGTAGGGGAGAAGAGAACAAAAAAAAAACAAAATTTTTCTTTAAGACCCTAGTTGGTCTAGAAAATATTGTGGATTAGGCAAAACTGCTTGCTGCCCTTGTTGGTTATAAGCTGTAGGTTATAAGGTGTAGGTCTTTAGCAAACCGGTTTACAGTCTGAGTCTTAAAATCATTACTTAACTTATCCTACCTAATTGGTCATTACAACCCTTCAGTTAGGATTATTGGCCTAGTTTCTCACACTACTTACGTTGTGTGTGTTAATTTTATACATAGTAAATGGCTGGACCTACAGTTTAAAGTCGACTCCTAACGGCAGATTTTTTTTGAGAAACTTTTCATGGCAGGTTTTTGACTCTCCGAGTTTTTGCCAGAAATCTGCTGAGAAGAAATCGCCAAAGAAAATACTTTCAGTATTTTGTTTTGATGTCTAGCCTGTGACTCGAACCCTGGCTTTACGTCTAATAAGCTAGCACACTACCTACTACACCATGGCTTAACATAATGTCTAGAAAATTTTATTGCGAAATTGGAAACTTCTAGATACTGGTTTTTTGCTTTTACATTGCCTAACATTAAAATTATAAACTAAAGCTACAAATACAAAACAATGCATTAAACAAACCTGTTTACAAATTATCGTACTGCTTAATAGAACAACAAACACCAGCATAAAAATAAAAATTGGTAAACAAGTAAACAAAAATACAACAACAAACACAACAAGAATAAATGTAAACAAAATATACGAACAATACTGCAATAACAAATGTAAACAACGATGTTTACATTTACAAAGATTTCAAGCCTCCAAAAATATTCATCGGACTATGTACTCTGTCATATAAAAGGTAAGGTCTTGTGTAAAGATGCAGTGTATTTGAAGACAGTAATTGTGGTTTGAAGATCTTAGTTACAAAAATCTGTCAAATAATTTGGTCTAGTAATTGTTATTGTTAATGCAAAGAGTATGAACAGAGGAATAACAAAAAAAGCAATTGTTGTTGTTTACATCAAGTTGTGAACAATGGCACACATAAATTTTAATTAAAACTAAACACAAATTTGGGTCTTGGGCTAGACATCTCACACAAAACGAGATACTGAAAATATAAAATACGGCGACTTACCCTCAGCAGTTTTCTAGTAAAAACTTTAAGAGTGAAATGAAAACATTTCCCAAATAATCTATCGTTTGGAGTCGAGTTTAAACTCTAGGTCCCACCAGGCAAAGGAGTTAGTAAAAGTTCAGTCAGTCTTCTGTGAAGATGCGTTGCGTCTGAAGAAAATAATCATGGTTTGAAGATCGCCGTTACAAAGATCGATCGAACAGTTAACTAGTAATTGTTATTGTTCATGCAAAATGTATAAACAATGGAATAACAAAGAAAAGCAATTGTTGTTGCTTACATCAAGTTGTGAACAGTGGCTTACAGAATTCTGCGAATAATAAAGAATTTTAATTAAAACTAAACAGAGATTTATTTTATTTTTGATCTATGAGCTTATATTTTAAACGTTTTTAAAAGTGAAAAATGGTAACAATATTGTGGATTAGGCAAGACTGCTGCCTTGGTTGGTTTTAAGTTGAAATAGGTCTGTGTAGGTCTTCAGCAAACTGATTTTCATTTTCTTAAACTCATTACATAACTTACTTAATTCGTCATTACAATCCAAGAATCAGAATGACGACCTAGTTTCTCTCATCACTTTTGTCGCGGGTGTTACTTTTATCCATCAATGGCGGGATCTACAATTTAAATTCTACTCCGAACGAAAAATTTCTGAGAAACTTGTCATTTCAATTTTTATTTACTCTCGAACAGAAGACTCCTAAGAGCTAGTCGGCAAAGAAAATATTTTTTTATTCGGTTTTGTTGATGCCAGAGCTGGGATTTGAACCAAGTTTCATGGTAATTTTTATTTACTCTCAGAGACTTTTGTCTGAAAGTTGCTGAGAGCAAGTCGCCGAAGAAATATTTTTTATGGCTGAGCTACGGGTTTGAGTCACGGCTTTGTGTCTTAGCTTACACACTACATATGTACCTACTAGACAATGGCGTCTTCAGCACATTCCATAACTTATTTGCAATCTGTGTTGGTTGCCAGGCATCCAAGCAACAATTGGATTTCTGGTAGTATCGGGCAGTGTTTCAACCTACACCCGTTTTCAATCAAATCGGTCCCGTATCTGTTCAGTACTATTGACAAAGCCTGATCAGAAAATCCATTGGATCCATACCATGAGAAATTTTATATTGTTCTGAGGTTAAAACGAACTGCATTCCTTCATTCGGTTACGCGTATTACAAACTCATTAAAAAATTTTCACTTTAGTGCACCTCGGGATGTGTGCTAAGTTCCGGGTATAAGTTTTGTAAATTCGTTTCTCAATATCTTCTCTAGATCCACTATATTTTATATTCTGGTTAAATGTTCTAAAGACAGCAATACAGCCCTATGTTCAGTTTGCTATTTTTGATGTTTTCTCGTATTCCGACAGCCTTTAGTGCTTATGTTTTAGTTTATCTACCACGATTTTTCAAATATATATCATTAGAGTTCTGTGAAACCTTACATATTAGGCCTTTCCTTTGATGTAACTATCACCAAAATGTTGTCAATGCGTTGAAGAACTTCAACCTTCTGTTTTATGAAGCGATATGTTATATCCACGCAAGCAATACGTTAGCGAAGTCGCCTCGGTCTGGTAGGTCCGTCAGATCTTTGTAACGGTGATCTATAAACAACGATTACTATGTTCTTCACGCAAGACAGACTGAACTTTTACCAACTCATTGGCATGCATTACATACATACATAATTGGTGATTACAACTCTTCAGTCAGGATTACGACCTAGCTTCCCACACCACTTACGTTATGTTTGTTAATTTTATACATGAGTGGCGGGACCTACAGTTGAAAGTCAACTCCGAATGACAGATCTTTGAGAAGCTCTTCATGGAAATTTTATTTAATCTCAGAGTTTTTCAAAGAAATCTGCTGAGAGGCAGTCACCGAACAAATATTTTTCACAATTTCGTTTTGATATCTGACCTGGGGTTTGAACCCTGGTCTTATGTCTACTGAGAGACTACTACTGACCTGCTTTACCTTGCCTTTTATATGGCACCGTAAACAGTCTGATGAATGTTCTTGAAGGCCAACTTTCGTGGCTTTGCCTTCTTGAGATTTCTATAAATGTAAACACCGTTATTTCAGTATTGTTGTTTGCGCGTTTTGTTTACATTTATTCTTGTAGTGTTTGTTGGTATATTTTTGTTTATTTGTTTATTATTTTTCTTATGCTGGTGTTTGTTGTTATATTAAGCAGTACGATAATTTGTAGTTTTGTTTTGTAGTTTTGTAGCTTTTTTTTATTATATTCAATATTAAACGATGTAAAAGCAAAACATAGTATCCAGTTTTTTTTTAATTTTTGTAGCAATACAGTAAGCAGGGTCTTACTATGTCCGCATTTCCTCAGCGGCTGGTCCATCGGGTCTGGCTCTCGTGTACCTCCGCCGTAGACGTAGGCACTCTCGCCTGAGTGCTGCGATATTGTCGTCCCACCAGTACACTGCTTTTTTTCTGATATTCAGGGGTCTCAGCAAGGGCATTGCCTTTTTACATCCGCGTCTTATTATCTCCATTGTTTGTTCTACTCCTGTCCTCGCGTTGTCCGAGAGTTCAACTCTGCTACACAGTCTGTCCACTTCCAAGATTAGCATTCAAGATTAGCATTCAAGAAGCTGATTAGCATTCAATTTCCGTGCATCCCATCTTCGACTGTTCGTGTTGTGATTGTCCTCATCTACTCTATTCCTTGAAGCAAAGGTGTACGATATGTACTGGTGATCACTGCCCGTGTATATTTCCAGGACCTTCCAGTCCTTGACTCTGTGATGCATGCCCTCCGAGACCATAGTGATATCCGGAATAGTGCCCCCGCAGCCTGGTCGTCTGAAGGTAGCTACGCTCCCTTCGTTCGCGAAGACCAGTCCGGTTAGAGCTGCCATCTCCACATACTTAACATCGTATTCATACTTAACAATATGTATGATGTTATTGACTTCGACTCGTCTCTACTTAACAGTTACACTAAACACAAAATAAGTATGATTCGCGTACGAGCACTGCAATACTCACAAGAAGATTGTGTTGTCTTTATCTTTTCTTTCTTCTTTGTTTGTATATGCAACAACAATAAAGGCTGTAAATTTTGATGAATGATTCGAATCACTCGAATCACTTATAAGTATTATACATATTTTTCTAAATTTATGAATCAGAATGGGTAGGCGTATGAATCAATCAATATTTCGAATGTTGTGAGTTTGATGTTAGCGTTGTACTCATACTCATTGCTACTTATACTTATAAGTCAATGTTGTAGTGAGTACGAATGAATCAGAGTAGTTGAATTTCAATTCTGCTAATTTATACATACTCAAAATTGCATGAGTGCTTATGAGTAGCGGAAAAACGATTCATTGCTGATCTCTGATATGTATACAACAAGTATCAAGTCAATGTGAGATTTAGGGGAATCCCAATACTACCGCGTGATACTGAAACAGCGTTAAGCGGAACAGCGTTAATCGGGGCCTTACTGTATGTATTTAAGAATGCTTTCCTTAAACTTTCTAGATGAGTTTCTCAAATTAAGGAGTGTGACTAACAAACAGGTGGCACATCATTGCTTATCTAACAATCCTCTCAGCTAGGGGAATCCCAATACTACCGCGTGATACTGAAACTGCGTTAAGCGGGGTCTTACTGTATGTGTTTAAGAGTGCTTTCCCTTAACTTTCTAGATGAGTTTCTCAAATTAAGGAGTGTGACTAACAAACAGGTGGCACATCATTGCTTATCTAACCATTCTCGCAGCTAGGGGAATCCCAATACTACCGCGTAATACTGAAACTGCGTTAAGCGGGGCCTTACTGTATATATTTAAGAATGCTTTCCTTAAACTTTTAAGATGAATTTCGCCAAAAAAAAAAAATATGGGGAATCCCAATACTACCGCGTAATACGGAAACAGCATTAAGCGGGGTCTTACTGTATGTATTTAAGAATGCTTTCCTTAAACATTCTAGATGAGTTTCTCAAATTAAGGAGTGTGACTAACAAACAGGTGCCGCATGATTGCTTATCTAACAATCCTCTTAGCTAGGGAAATTCCAATACTACCGCGTAATACTGAAACTGCGTTAAGCGGGGCCTTACTGTATGTATTTAAGAATGCTTTCCTTAAACTTTCTAGATGAATTTCGCCAATAAAGAAGTGTGACTAACAAACATCTAACAATCCTCTTAACTCTTTAAAGTCTTCAATTAAATAAACAAAGTTAGTCATGAACTAAATGTTCTCTAAGCAGAACTAAACTTAAACTAAACTGCGACGGTAAATTTGATAATCTCCTCCCTACACAAAATGAAACAAATTTGCTGCTCAGCTGCATTAGAGGCCACTTTTATTCACGACTAATGTTTCCTTCGCTTATTCCTGGCCATTAAATTAATTCAATCATGATTTCAAGCACCCTCCCCATCCTATTTGGTAAACATGCCCCGTACCCGTAGCTTTTTCTTCTTTTTTTTTTGTTGTTGAATGAAATCTAAACTGATTATTTTGCTTCCACCATCATTATTGTGTTTAATTTATTTAAAAAAAAAAATGAAATTATTTTCATGTTTCGTAATTCTATTTGCATTCGAAATCATCATTAAAAACAAAAAAAAAAAAACATTTTTTAAGCGGGTATTAACAAAATTCTCAACAAAGTTTTCTTAGTTAAAACTACCTCGAGCAGGTGTGAATTAAAGTTCATCATCATCGTCATCATCATTGTTGTCCCCATCGTCAGAAGCCATCCATCCAACCATCCATCCATTCATCGCCTTGCAGCATTAACGCCAAAAGACAATGCCAAACTCATTAGTGATGTTTAAAGAGCCGTTCCTACCTACGTTTCTACGTTCCTACGTTGGCTGTTTCAACAAGTGTGAACTTAAGAAATGAACACACCAAATGAGTGCTAAGAAAACAAAGGGTCGTCGTCTCAGAGAGGTATTAAGGAATACAAAAATTTAAAAAAAAAGAAAAAATTCAAGAAATTAAGAAAACATGATGATGTTTAAGTATACCCAGCTGCTGGTGTTAGAAATCAGGTGTTGGATAATACAGTTTCAAGGATAAAAATGCAATTTTAAAGAGGCAACCCTTTTAAGTGTTATTACAGTTGAATGTTATAATTCACATTAAGTTCATAAAAGTCTACATATTGTAGTAGTCCTTTGTTACCCCCTTTAATAGTCATCAGCAGCAGTGACAGTGACTTTTTAATTGTCATGATAAAAACTTCCGTTAACTTAACTGTTGCTGTAGTTGTAGCAACTTCTAAACGATTTTTCAAGTTTCAGGTTAGGTTAGATTACGTTAGATGGTGGACCGCCTTGAAGTAAGAGGTCCCATTTAGGCCAGCCTTTAGGCCTAATGTAATACCACAATTAAATCCACCCGGAGATCAACCATTCCCTAGAGAAAACCATCCTGAGGTCCCATTTAGACCAGCCTTTAGGCCTAATGTAATACCACAGTTAAATCCACCCGGAGATCAGCCAATCTCTAGGGGAAACAAACCTGATTACGAACTAAATCTTGCAATCTTTATAACGGAAAGCTAGGTCATACCGTCAGCAAATGACAGTCCAACAATCTTCGTCTCTTTATGACATGATCAGGGCACCGGCACATGGGAAAAAAACAACTTCTTCCTCCTTCTTAGACGTACGAAATCATTGGCCGTAATATCGAGTCTTGATATACATACATAATTGGCCATTACAACCCTTCAGTCAGGATTACGACCTAGCTTCTCGCACCACTTATGTTGTGTGCGTTAATTTTTATACATGAGTGGCGGGACCTACAGTTTAAAGTCTATTCCGAAAGACAGATTTTTGAGAAGCTTTTCATTGCAATTTTTTGCACTCAGAGTCTTTGCCAGAAATCTGCTGAGAGGAAGTTGTCGAAGAAATATTTTTTCGTTTTGCTGTCTGACCTGGGATTTGAACCCGGGCCTTTCGTCTAATAAGCCAACACACTACCCACTAGACCACGGCGACTTCTAAAAAGCTCGGTCATATACGTCAGCAAATGACAGTCCAACAATCTCCGTCTCTTTATGACATGATCAGGGCACTGGCACATGGGAAAAAACCAGCTTTTTTCTCCTTCTTAGACGTACAAAATCATTGGCCGTAATATCGAGTCTTTTGATATGCCTACCAAAAACGACAGTGGCCCCATAAGAACAGCTATTGGGCGATAGATGGCCATGTGATTTAAAAACAGAACGTAATGCGCTAGCTTATTAAACATGAGCTATGGTCTGAGCATCAAAGCTAGTAAATTTTCTTATATATTCACCATTTTTACATCATCCCTTTCAAGAGACTTCTCTTGAATTTAAAAGATATAATGGGTGCAGACATGGTATCTACAACCCCACCTTCTGAAATAATTGCTCATTTCCTTCTGGCCTTGTTCATGAACAGGTCTCAAAATAATTTCATTTTAAATTGTCAGTAAATTGGGACATGCTAGTAATTATTTGAGCACAGACCTTTAAAAAGTCGGCATTATTCAAGCTCTAGAAATTGAAAATTTTCGCAATAATCTAAGCTTAAGGCATTAACATCGTAATCCAGTGAGTAGTGCATGTAAGTTTAACAGGCATCTGTTAGTTGATGTAAAGGGCATACCATTGACAACACTGTTATGTACTATTATACCCAGCTACTTGGGAGTTCATTTCCTTCTCTTAATTTCCAGTATATTAGTTTATGTAATCCTGTGTACCGTACAATATGTGTATTTTGTTGTTGTCCGTTTGTCTTGTTAGCTTATTTTAACATCTGTTAGTTGATGTAAATGGCGCACCATTGACAGCACTGTTAGCACTGTTATACTTAGCTACTTGGGAGTTCGTTTCTTTCTCTTAATTTTATATGCAGTTGTTTATGTAATTCTGTGTACCGTATAATATGTGTATTTTGTTGTTGTCTGTTTGTCTTGTTAATTTATTTTTTTATTTGGTTTATTTTTCATTGCCGTAAAAATATGATAAAGGAATGATGAAATCACCGTAGTCTAGTAGATAGTATGTTGGCTTTTTAAACAGGATGCCATGGTTCAGAACGCTCGAACAAAACTAAATATAAAACAATATTTTTTAGGCGAGTTCCTCTCAGCAGATTTCTGGCAATTGTCGTTAAAGGTTTCGCAAAAATCTGTAGGTTCCGCCTCTGATATATAAGAAATTAACATACACACTTAAGCGATATGGGAAGCTAGGTTGTAAACCTGGCTAAAGGTTTGTAATGAATAATTATGTAATCGGAAAACTTGCCAGCTTCGTACTGGCCCTGATCAGGTTATTAGCAATTCAATTTGCCTATGTCCTGGAGCCCATACAAGATTTGTCTTGGAATGATAAGCAATTTCTCTAAGAAATTCTCGGCGTTCATGGACAAGGGCGGATATTGAAATTACGTTCGTTATAGAGTTTATTGTAATATGACTAGCCGAGTAAATTACGATATTTTCAGGGAAAATCTCGACATTTAACAAGCATTGTGACGCTTTCAAAACTGCCATAATCTCTGCTTGGAAAGCATAGCAGTGGTCAGGCAGAACACTTAATAATAAATACAGTCAGGAGTATAAACATAAAGGATTTCATTGCGAACTTTCGGTTCTTCAAAACAGAATTCTAAAATCGAATGTTCTTTTCAGAAAGTTATAAGAAATCATATAATCAACCCTAGTGTAGTTTTATCTTCCCAAAATAGCAGTCTGTTCATGGTTCAGATTGTAATTGTAGACAAGTTTTGTATCGGGGGTGGTCATCTATCGGTTGAAATTTAAAGCATGCATGGTAAGCAATGAGTGGGTAGTGTGTTGGCTTATTAGACGAAAGGCCTGGGTTTGAATCCCAGGTCAGACATCAAAACGAAAAATATTTCTTCGGCGACTTCCTCTCAGCAGATTTCTGGCAAAGACTCTGAGAGTAAAAATTGCCATGAAAAGCTTCTCAAAAATCTGTCGTTCGGAGTCGACTTTAAAACGGTAGGCCCCGCCACTCATGTATAAAATTTAACGCACACAACATAAGTGGTGTGAGAAGCTAGGTCGTAATCCTGACTGAAGGGTTGTAATGGCCAAATCTGACAATACTTATGTCATTTTATACTCTGTCACAAAACTCAGTATATTATCTCCACTGCATATTCATATTTTATTCAAAATTTATTTCCCAAAACAAAGACAAAATTGGACGGAAATTACACGAAAATGTCGTATAAAACTTGGTCACAGAAAAGGACCAACACTGTGCTAAAGTTCATGCCACTGGTTTTACTGTTAATGCTCCAAGACGTGAGCGTGCTCGTACCGAGCGTACACCGGAAAATATCAAAACTCCAGCTGAGATTGTGGGTGAGAAGCCATCAACATCAATTCGTCATCTGCCTTAAGGATTGAACATTTCACGTATCAGTTTACGTCGAACTAATCTATCTAATGAACCTATCAATCGATCAGGTATTGTCATGTGTATGAGGATAGGATAATAGATTGTATGTTCGCAACATTAGTGTACCTTTTTACTACAATATTATCGATAGAGGGGTACCCCAAGGATGTAAGATGATCAGGATAATGCTTAAAAATCTCTTTCAAAGTTTGCTTTGCAGTACAGGTTAGAATAATATTCCATTAGAATTTGTTTTTAGTGTACACTTTCTTTTGACACTCACTGTATGTAGGATGTGGTATTTTGTTTTACGATTATTTTATATTAATTGGATTTCTTAAGTAAATTTGCAAAATTCCATCTTATACACTATCGTAGATATATATACGATGATCTACAATCAGTTTATAGGGAAAATGCCACGCCCACTTACAAAATCAACAACTTGTAACACGTATTATATCAACCAGCATAAGTTTAATAAGTTCGGGGGAAATTTTAAACACCACTGTACTGGTGTAAACTTTCAAACAAACAGAAGAAAACATTCGCACACTCATTTGCAATGGTAGTGGTAATGAGAGCATAAACAAATGTGTTAAAAGTAAACAAGAGAGGAATGTAAACAAAATATTAAAACAGCAACAGCTAAAATAATACCTACATACATATGTACACGATAGTAAGGGAGAGAAGAGAGAGAGAGCTAAACGACAAATTTAAAAAAACATAAACACAATATTAAACAACAACAAAATATTATAACAACTTAAGCATAGAGGAATACATAGAAGGAATACAAAAACAAAAAAAATCAAAATCATTACAACATTATTGTTGTGTTGTTGTGAGTATGTTGTGCTAGACTTTAACGAAGGGTAACGAAGGTGATCAAATCGTTAAATACAACCCACATTAATTGTACAGCATAACAGCGACTGTGATGAAGACAGGGAGAGAGTGAGAGAGAAAGAGAGGCAAACAGAAGTTTAATGAGTTCATTTAAAACTCTTTAGAAAAAAAAACGAAAAAACACGAATTTAAGTTTGAATTTGAAATGTAAACACAAGTATGATGAGTGCCAAGGTATGGGGATGGGGGTGTAAGTAAATATTGTATGACCCTCTGTTAGTCTTTGCAAATGAAAAGAGACGCAACAATATTTATGAGTGTGTGGGTGTAATGTGTGTATGAAAGAAAAAAGTGTGAACATTTGTTTGTATTTGTCAAAGCTGTGCTTTTAACATTCAAATACAGTTCAAGCACCTGCTTTGTTGACAATGTTGTTATTGTTCGTCATTTGCTGTTGTTGCTGGTTAAATTTGTTCCTGTTTATGTTGATGTTGTTGTTAGTGTTGTTGTTATTTTCATACGCTCGTTTGCTTGTTTGTATTTTAACTGCTGCCGTTTTAATTACAGTGAACTTGCATTAATGTGAACTAATTTTTACCAAAGGCAATTCACCTTTTGGTGTTTGTTCACATACATACATAATTGGCCATTAAAACCCTTCAGTCAGGATTATTGACCTAGTTTCCCACACCACTTATGTTGCGTGTGTTAATTTTATACATAAGTGGCGGGACCTACAGTTTAAAGTCGACTCCAAATGACAAATTTTTGAGAAACAGAGTTTTTATCAGAAATCTGCTGAGAAGAAATCGCCGAAAAAATACTTTTTGTATTTTATTTCGATGTTCGGCCTGGAATTCGAACCCTGGATTTACATCTACTAAGCCAGCACACTACCTACTAGACCACGCGACTTCAGTTCGGGGATTTCTCAATTTAAAAACAGTAAAAAAAAATGCTAAAAAGTCTACACGTTTTAGAGCTTTCCGATTTTGTTCACGTTTTAGACAAAATAAATTTTTTTCACGTTTCTATGACGTTCACACTTTCCAGTGTTCACGTTTTCGCGAGTTCACTGTATTGTCAAATGTGTTATTGTCGCCGTCGTTGCCGTTATGTGAAGGCTAAAATAGCGTCGTCAACTGTGTGTAAATGTTGTTATGCTACGTTAAGCGAGATTAATTTATTGTTTGGCCAGCAAGAAAAACAGAAAAAAAAAAACATAGGAAAAGAGAAAAAATAAAGGTGCGAACAAACAGCAAAAATAAATATTCCAAAAATAGCAAAAAATACGAAATAAAAAAAGGAAAAGACGGAATAAAAAAAAAGGAAAAGAAAATTTAAAAAAATTGTCCACACAAACGAAAAATTTCTGTGATTTCATGACATAAACTCAACCGAAAAAGCAAAAAATCAAGTAACGATGGTCATGCAGCAGCATTTTTTGGGGTTAAACATGCATACACAACGGCAGACACATACAACCAAAGAGTAGGTTTCATTATGTTGTACAAAAAAAAAAAGAAATAAAAATAACCATCAAGTAGGGAGAGAGAGAGAGAGAGAGCGGTTTTAAAAAAGGTGTTGGAATACCCACCATATTGTAGGTTAGCAGCTGTCTTGCTATTCGTATGCTTTTCGTGTACATTTTTTTTTTCACTGGCGAAAAAAAAAAAAACAAACAAAGTGTAACGCATACCTTGACGCGCGTACCATTTAAACAGACATTCATGGCATTTCGTGCTTTGGTTTACAAAAAGCTAAAATGCCACACACAAAAATAATAAATCGCTGCAATTAACCCTACTCCCCTCTACTCACCACTACTCCACACTCTGATTGTGTGTGTGTGTGTGTGTGTTTTGTTAACAATCCGTATGTGTACATAAATATACACGCATACTTACACACACGTACATTGACTAAATAAAATGAATTTATGGAGTATAACTGAGACATTTAGAAACATTTTACACACTCGCACACACACACACACGCATACAGACAATATTAGAGGTTATGATTTCCTTTTTAATTTTTTGTTCGTTTTTTTTTGTCGGTTTTTTTTGTCGGGTTTTTTTTTTTGTGGGCAAAAGAAATATACACAGTCGTAGTCAGTGCAACTAAAATTGAAAATGAAAACGAAAAAAAAAGTCAAACACGAGGGCAAGCAGAGTTGGTGTTTTTCTTATTGGTGTTGGCATAATTGGCATAAAAGAATAAATACGTGCACGCTACTGTAACAATTGCTGCGAAAGTAATTCCAGCGAAATTGCTTGTGATAAGTGAATCATTTAAAGTCAAAGTTAATGAAATTAGATTGAAGTCTTGGAAAAGAATTT
>CM025789.1:15088836-15114575 GCA_014635995.1 Sarcophaga peregrina
TTAACACGAATCTGGGTTCAAAAACTTTCCATCACATCAGGTTTGAGAGAAAAAGGCGGTTGAAAGCCCTAAAAATATCATTTTTGGTAATTTTTTAAAAATTATAGAACTAAACACTGACGTATTAGAACCAGAACCGTGTTATTATCAGAAATTGACAATTGATCTTTGCTCTTTAAAATGAGCCCAAAGCCAAATTGATTGCATACCCACTTAAAGTAAGGGGTGGCTTTATGTCAAGCGCTACAAGAGAAAAAGAAACACATTACGGAGGTCCTTATTACAAATCTTCATTCAGATTTAAAAAATTCAAAATGGCGGATCCAATATGGCCGTAATAATTTTCAATCCAATCCGATTAATTTTTATAAACCCAGATTCGTGTTCAGCATGTAAAATGCCTTTGGAAACATCTGGAGCCATTTTATTTACACAAAAAGAGTCCATTTTGCAGGGCTGTGTAATTCACTTTCGATAAGCATAACTTTCCAAACACTCGCCCCTTCTACAAAGAAAGGTTTAGGCCTCATCAACGGACTACATATAGCCTTTCTCTGAAGCTCAGCTTCTTGCTTATTCATGACTTTTTGTTTGCCCACCTATCTGGTTTAGTTGTAGTCGCCGCTGTTTACTAGGTAGTGTGTTGGCTTATTAGACGTAAGGCCACGGTTCAAAATTAACGGAGTCGACGTTAAACTGTAGGTCATAAGTGGTGTGAGAAGCTAGGTTGTAATCTCAACTGAATGGTTGTAAAGACCAATTACATACATACATAACATAATTGGCCATTACAACCCTTCAGTCAGGATTACGACCTAGCTTCTCACACCACTTATGTTGTGTGCGTTAATTTTATACATGAGTGGCGGGACCTACAGTTTAAAGTCGACTCCGAACGACAGATTTTTGAGAAGCTTTTCATGGCAATTTTTACAATCAGAGTCCTTGCCAGAAATCTGCTGAGAGGAAGTCACCGAAGAAATATTTTTCGTTTTGATGTCTGACCTGGGATTCGAACCCGGGCCTTTTGTCTAATAAGCCAACACACTACCCACTAGACCACGGCGACCAATTAAGTAACTAAATAAGTACTCCATTTGACGATAGTTATCATGGAAAAAAGATTAGTTTACGCACTAGTTTCTGAAAAAACCTGCGTAACTTTCATTCAATTCCAAAGATTGCTTCCAACAACACAGGAAGATAAAGAGAGACAAAGAAACAATACTGGGAAGAGATATTAAGCGTGTATTGGATTATCCATGAATAACCTAAGGTTAGTAACCAGGCTTTTGACAGAGCACTTTCAACTCAAAGCGCTCTTGTTCAGAATGAGGACCATTTGGAACTTTGTATGCATGTACTATGCCTTCAGTCTTCATTCTTTTTGTTTTGCTAATTTTCATTTAGCTTTTCAGTTTTTTTGTTTTTAGTTTAAGAGTTTTACGAATCTCTCCCAGTCTCCGAAATAACATCCATATCGTTACGATAATGAAAAAAATCTAGATACTGGTGTTTTGCTTTTATATCAGCATTAAAAAAATCGTAAACAAAAATACACAAACAATACAAGAATAAATGTAAACAAACAACAATAATGAATGTAACCAACGATGTTTACATTTATAGAGATTTTGAGAAGGCGAAGCCATAAACGTTCACCTTCATCAGATTGTTTACTTTGCCAT
Organism: Sarcophaga peregrina; assembly: GCA_014635995.1. Lineage (NCBI taxonomy): Eukaryota > Metazoa > Arthropoda > Insecta > Diptera > Sarcophagidae > Sarcophaga > Sarcophaga peregrina. The sequence continues at coordinate 15,090,525 of CM025789.1, forward strand.
ATAAAAGGCAAGGCAAAGCTGGTGACAGAGTTAGTAAAAGTTCAGTCAGTGTTGTGTGAAGATGCGGTGCGTTTGAAGAGAGTAATCATGGTTTGCAGAATTCCGTTACAAAGATTTGTCGAATAATTAAGTAGTTATTGTTATTGCAATATTGAAGTCGCCGTGGTCTAGTAGGTAGTGTGCTGGCTTATTAGACGTAAAGCCAGGGTTCGAGTCCCAGGGCCAGTTATCAAAATAAAATACAAAAAGTTTTCTTCGGCGATTTCTTCTCAGCATATTTCTGGCAAAAACTCTGGGAGTAATAAAATTGTCATGAAAAGTTTCTCAAAAAATCTGTCGTTCGGAGTCGACTTTAAATTGTAGGTCCCGCCACTTATGTATAAAAATTAACACACACAACATAAGTAGTGTGAGAAACTAGGTCAATTATCCTGACTGAAGGGTTTTAATGACCAATTATGTATGTATGTGTTGTTATTGCAATGCAACAAAGAAAGGCAATTGTTGTTGTTTACATCAAGTTGTGAACAGTGGCACACAGAATTATGCGAACAATAAAGAATTTTATTTTATTATTTATTTGCAATATACAAGCTCATATGTTTTTAAAAGGTAATAACTCAACAATATCTATTGATTTCTATACTTATCCTGATGCATTTCCTACCGAAATAAATGAGAAGTAGTTATCCTGTAAGCAAAGGGCTATAATTTTAATGTCCTGTTTGACTTTTTAACCACACGGTGCTAAAAGGCTTTATTTTTGTGCGACAGAGTTAGTAAAAGTTCAGTCAGTTTTGTGTGAAGACGCAATGCGTTTGAAGAGAGTAAGTATGGTTTGAAGAACTCCGTTACAAAGATCTGTCGAACGATTGTCTAGTAATTGTTATTGTTTATGCAAAGGTATAAACAGAGGAATAACAAACAAAAGCAATTGTTGTTGTTTACATCAAGTTAAGAACAGTGGCACACAGAATTATGCGAACAATAAACAATTTTAATTAAAAATTAAACACAAAATTTATTTTTATTTTATTTCCAAACTTCGGGCTCATATTTTAAACGTTTTTAAAAGGTAATAACGCAACAATATCTATTAATTTCTATACTTATCCTGAAAGATTTCATACCGAAATGAGTGAGAGGGGTTTAACTTTAATAACCTGTGCTAAAGGCTTTATTTTTTGTGTTACATCTTCATAATCCCATAGAACATACCAGTTTTTTTTTTAGATTTATAAAATTAAAACATGGGTTCCACACAAACCATAAAGTAGACTTTTGTGATTTTTCATTTGCAATAGAAATTTTATGAAAAAAAAGTGTCCAAAAAAATATTTAAAAAAGGTGGCCGAGAAATCAAAATCAAAAAAAAAGGAAACTAAATTTGATTAAATGGCATTGTGTGTACATTACATGCGTGTATGTGTATGTGTGTAAGTGTAACTGTAAATAATGTCACGATATAAATTGTTCGAAAAACCCACACCATCATTACTCATAAAGTCCCGTTTGAATACAACAAAATGCTGATTTACACCTACAAAGGCCACGCAAATATTAACACGTAAACACATGCACAACATAAATTCTGTTTACACCTCTTGTAATGTAAAGAATGTATGGAATTCGTGTAATAAATGAATGCTTAAAGTAAACAATTTTTGAAAAAAAAAAACGAAAATAAAGAAAAAAAAATTTCTAGGCCTTAAACTTTGTTGTTAAGTGGCTTAAACCCACTTTTACTAGGACAATGATTTGCAGGCGTAACAAGTACAAATACAGGGGTTTTCAAGTTTGAGTTTTTTTGCTTAAGAATTATGTGTAAAACACTACATCATTTAAATGACTTCCCTCGCAGGCGAAGTGTTACAAGCATTGATTCTTTTGAGGTAATTTTCCACCACTTTTGACACATATTGGGGCGGTAGCTCAGCCATAACATTTTTTTTTTAAACCAATACTCAGGGGATGACCCCTACTCATGCAGTGCATTGTGCAGGTTTTTAGGAAAGGTGGAAAGAGAGAAGGATCGAACGCCAAGGAAACGAGTTGCTGCTAGGTGACCATAAAATGGCCAGTGCTATACCTTCACCATTAGACAGTGTACAGCAATCGAATGTTGGTTTTAAGTGCTCAAGTGTTGAAGGTTTATCTTCATAAACACGGTCTTTTGCTTAGCCCCTCCCAAAAAGAGGTCTAATGGTGTCAAATCGTATGATCTTGGTGGCCTGTTGATGTTGCCACGACGAGAAATTACGCGGCCAGGAAATGACTCTTGCAATAAAGCTATATTCTCTCGAGTTCAGTGGCATGTGGCACCGTCTTGATGAAGCCACATATTCTCGAAGGCATATTCTTCAATAGCAGGCAAAAAAAAGTCGTCATCATATCGACGCATCCGTTCTATAACATTCTAAGTTGAAAAAGTGTGTTTTGAGTTATGAGCTCTCAAAGTTTTCACACGACATACGACATACTAAATATTCTAAGTAGAGTTTTCCCTATAACTTCGGAACGGATCGGCGCATCTTCTGAAAGTATTTAAGTTAGAGAACATACATACATAATTGGCCATTACAAACCCTTCAGTCAGGATTACGACCTAGCTTCTCACACCACTTATGTTGTGTGCGTTAATTTATACATGAGTGGCGGGACCTACAGTTTAAAGTCGACTCCGAACGACGGATTTTTGAGAAGCTTTTCATGGCAATTTTACTCTCGGAGTCTTTGCCAGAAATCTGCTGAGAGGAAGTCGCCGCAGAAATATTTTTCGTTTTGATGTCTGACCTGGGATTCGAACCCGGGCCTTTTGTCTAATAAGCCAAGACACTACCCACTATACCACGGCGACTTCGACAACTTGCCACAGGAAAATTTAATTTTAATAAAGTCTTCCCAACATAATGAGGAAAAAAATAAAATTTTCCAGCCAACGGCTGATAATTTCTGTCGTGACTTTTTCGAATATCTAGTCAGTCACTCAGCTCTAATAATGCCACTGGTGAAATTCAGATCCAAAGACAATGCGAAGAGGGCATCCATTTCACAATTCGATGTGATGGGAGATGCGTGTGAAAGTATACAAATGCTTAGAGAACGTAGAATTTAAAAATGCAAGAACGTTAAAGACGCTCCGAATTGACGGTGACAGTCGTTCCATTGTCGTATTCGAAGAAATAAGGTCCCATCACACCTTTGGACCAAAGAGCGTACCATTCACAGGCTTTTTCTGTATATAATGGCCTCTCTTCAATTACTTAAGGATTCTCAGAACCCCAAATACAACAATTTTGTTTATTAACATACCCATCGAGTGTGAAATGTGCTTCATTGCTGAAGAAAATTTTGTTCGAAAAATTGCCGTCCACCGCCTGTTGTTCCGCCTGCACACATTCCACGTATCTACGATGTTGTAAATGGTCAGCTGGCTTCAGTTTGTTGCGTGAACTGGACTTTATATTGATGTAGGTGTAGATCTAAATGCAAAATACACCATACTGTGCCGTAAGACAGTCCTAATTCCTAAGAATGACGAGGAATCGCGCAAATTCGGGTCTTCGGCAACACTTTCACTTACATTAGCGCTATTTTCAGCGGAACGATCGAAACGATAATGCACAGAGGCCTTTCAATATTTGTAACCACTTCAGTCTCTTTAAATTTCTTTACAATTTTACCAATTGGTTCCGTAATTGGGCGATTATGTAAATCATAATCTGTCCTTTAAAGCACGATAAAGTGGGCGTGGCAGAATCACCACCGGTTTTTTGTAGGAGGTTTTTGGATAATTTTTTAATTGTGAAGTCGCCGTGGTTCTTAGTGGGTAGAAAGTGTGTTTGGCTTATTGAAGAAAGGCCGCGGGTGGGGGGTCGGGGTATCCCAGGTCAGACAATCAAAATACGAAAAATATTTCTTCGGCGACATTCCTCTCAGCAGATTTCTATGGCAAAAGAAAAAACAAACCTGGAAAAAGAAGGTAAAAAAATTGCCATGAAAAGCTTCTCAAAATCTGTCGTTCGGAGTCCGACTTTAAACTGTAGGTGCCCGGCCACCCATGTATAAAATTAACGGCACACAACATAGTGGTGTGAAGAATCTAGGTCGTAATCCTGACGGAAGGGGTTGTAATGGCCATTAACAATGATTTGCAGGCGTAACAAGTACCAATACAGGGGTTTTCACGTTTGAGTTTTTTGCTTAAGAATTATGTGTGAAACGCTACATCATTAAATGACCTCCTCGCAAGCGAAGTGTTTCGAGCATTGATTCTTTTGAGGTAATTTTCCACGGTAGCTCATCCATAACTTGACGAATGTTGGTTTTTAAGTGCTCAAGAGTTGAAGGTTTATCTGCATAAACATGGCCTTTCGCGTAGCCCTTCCCAGAAAAAGGTCTAATGGTGTCATATTGCATGATCTTGGTGGCCATTTGATATCGCCACGACGAGAAAATGTCTCTTGCAATATAGCCATATTCACTCGAGTTGTGTGGCATGTGGCACCGTCTTGTTGGAGCCACATATTCTCGAAGGCATATTCTTTAATAGCAGGCAAAAAAAAAGTCGTTCATCATATCGACGCTTCCGTTCTATAACATTCGAAGTCGAAAAAGTGTGTTTTGAGTTATGAGCTCTCAAAGTTTTCACGTGACATACGACTATATGAGTATTCTAAGTAGATTTTTCCCTATAACTTCGGAACGGATCGGCGCATCTTCTGACAGTATTTAAGTTAGAGAACATACGTACATAATTGGCCATTACAACACTTCAGTCAGGATTACGACCTAGCTTCTCACACCACTTATGTTGTGTGCGTTTATTTTATACATGAGTGGCGGGACCTACAGTTTAAAGTCGATTCCGAACGACAGAGCAATTTTTACTCTCAGAGTCTTTGCCAGAAATCTGCTGAGAGTAAGTCGCCGAAGAAATATTTTTCGTTTTGATGTCTGACCTGGGATTCGAACCCGGGCCTTTTGTCTAATAAGCCAACACACTACCCATTAGACCACGGCGACTTCGACAACTTGCCACAGGAAAATTTAATTTTAATAAAGTCCTCTCAACATAGTGAAGAAAAAAATAACATTTTCCAGCCAACGGCTAATAATTTCTGTCGTGACTTTTTCGAATATCTAGTCAGTCACTCAGCTCTAATAATGCCACTGGTGAAATTCAGATCCAAAGACAATGCGAAGAGGACATCCATTTCACAATTCGATGTGATCGGAGATGCGTGTGAAAGTATACAAATGCTTAGAGAACGTAGAATTCAAAAAATGTAAGAACGTTAAAGACGCTCCGAATTGACGGTGACAGTCGTTCCATTGTCGTATTCGAAGAAATAAGGTCCCATCACACCTTTGGACCAAAGAGCGTACCATACACAGGCTTTTTCTGTATATAATGGCCTTTCTTTAATTACTTGAGTATTCTTAGAACCCCAACTACAACAATTTTGTTTATTAACATACCCACCGACTGTGAAATGTGCTTCATGGCTGAAGAAAATTTTGTTCGAAAAATTGCCTCGTCCACCGCCTGTTGTTCCGCCTGCACACATTCCACGTATCTACGACGTTGTAAATGGTCAGCTGGCTTCAGTTTGTTGTGTGAACTGGACTTTATATGGATGTAGGTGTAGATCTAAATCCAAAATATGCCATACTGTGCCGTAAGACAGTCCTAATTCCTAAGAATGACGAGGAATGGCGCATATTCGGGTCTTCAGCAACACTTTCACTTACAATAGCGATTTTTTCAGCGGAACGAGAGAAACGATGATGCACAGGGGCCTTTCAATATTTGTAACCAATCCAGTCTCTTTAAATTTCTTTACAATTTTACCAATTGCTTGTGTAATTGGGCGATTATGTAAACCATAATCTCCTTTTAAAATACGATAAGTGGGCGTGGCAGAATCACCACCATTTTTGTAGTAGGTTTTGATCATTTTTATGCGTTGTTGTGATAGTTAAGCGATCCATTTTCGTTAATGTCAGACTTTCAACTGAAAAGAAAAAAATTCGTTTCACAACTTAGTTTGATAGATGCCGTATTCCAATGCCATACTTTTGAAACCACGAAATGGAAAGCCTTTTACTTTGTTTTGCCCTCATATAAGGCCAGACCTATCTTAGTAGACTCCTTTTCAGGTACAATTTCTTTTGACGCTCACTGTATAATTGGTTTAATGGGCACGACTCGGACTGCTAAAAGGTACAAAACAGCAGTTAGCCCCTTCGTTCAACGTGGGGTTCCTTTTGACTGCTCACACGAAATGGATAGCTCCTTTATAATTTGAGTATTTGAGCAAATCAATGTCTGAACAAAGTTTAAAAGTTTTTTTTCTTGCTTAAGTCTTTTGAAGTCGCCGTGGTCTAGTGGGTAGTGTGTTGGCTTATTAGACAAAAGGCCCGGGTTCTTCGGCGACTTCCTTTCAGCAGATTTCTGGCAAAGACTCTGAGAGTAAAAATTGCCATGAAAAGCTTCTCAAAAATCTGTCGTTCGGAGTCGACTTTAAACTGTAGGTCCCGCCACTCATGTATAAAATTAACGCACACAACATAAGTGGTGTGAGAAGCTAGGTCGTAATCCTGACTGAAGGGTTGTAATGGCCAATTACGTACGTACGTAAGTCTTTTGTCTTAAGCCTAGAAATGTGTGCTTAAGTCACATATGATCAGTCCTTTTGGCTGCATAAATCAGGGAATGAATATCGCTTAGATCAATAAAAAGCAACTTGAACTTTACAAACCCCTGTTATTGTCTGTTTGAGCTAATCAATGTCTGAAAGCTTTTTCTTGAAAACTTTTTTCTTTTCTTGCTGAAGTCTTTAGTCTTAAGCCTAGAAATGTGTGCTTAAGTCTCGTATGATCAGTTCTTTTGATCAATAAAAAGCAACTTGAACCTTACATACCCCCTGTTATTGTCTGGTTCTGTAACAATTTAGTTTACACCACGTAAATATTTGTTGTTGGTGTTGTTGTTATACTTTCTTTGGTTTATGGTTTGTACTGTTAGTCATGACAATCATTATTCATTCATTCACTCATTCCAGCATTTCTGCCTTCATTCATTTATTACAATCCTATGCTGTTATAGTCAAGCAACCAACCATCATTCATTTCTTTCCGTCGTTCATTCATACTTTCATTAAATAATCCATTTCATTTCATATTGTTGTTGTTGTCTGGTGTTGTTGATGTTGTTGTTGTTGTTGCCTTAAGTATGATGTCTTCCTATTAGCAACAATAACTGGCAACATCAATGGCAGTCGCATTAGTAATGGCAACCGTGGCATTAGTAGTAGCAGCCTCATTATAACCAGCATTGGCATTAAATATGTACGTACGTACGTAGTATACATACATACATACTAGTATGTACATACATACATATGTACATACATACATACGTATTGAATGTTGGAAAAGTAACACGATTTAATGAAAGAAAAGCCTGCCACATTAGTGAAATCATAAATCAAAACCAAGTTTGTGGACGAGTTTTCACTTGCAAAAAAACGAAAAAACCAAGAAAAAAATAAAAAATAAAGGGGGCCACAGGAAAAACATAAATTCAGGCCAAAAACCATTTCAAAATAAAGGATGTGGTTGCTAGCATCGCCTACTTTTGTTCGAAGAAAATTTAATTTTTTCCCTTCCCTTCTTTACATTTTAATATTGAAGAGCCTTCTAGTGAAATTGAATTTTTTAGTTCCTCATTTTTTTTATTTGTTGTTTGGGCAAGGATTTGTGGCTTAAACGGATTTAAAAGGTAATGGCAGGTGTAAGCAACAAATAAAGTGTTGCAGGATAGCCATGAAATATGAAATGGGAATTAAAAAAAAGAAGATTATAGCAAAGTAAACCACAATGAAAGTTTAAAAATAATATGAAACGTCCTTGGATTAGGATTAGTGTTGGAAATTGCCATGACCGTGCAATTGGAGTCGCCGTGGTCTAGTAGGTAGTGTGTTGGCTTATTAGACAAAAGGCCCGGGTTCGTATTCCAGGTCAGACATCAAAACGAAAAATATTTCTTCGGCGACTTCCTCTCAGCAGATTTCTGGCAAAGACTCTTAGGGTAAAAATTGCCATGAAAAGCTTCTCAAATCTGTCGACTTTAAACTGTAGGTCCCACCACTCATCTATAAAAATTAACTCACACAACTTAAGTGGAGTGAGAAGCTAGGTCGTAATCCTGACTTGTTATAAAATTGGTAAAAAGATCTTTAAAGTGGCGATTGTTTTTGCCTGCTTCTCTTAAACATGGGTACGTAATCTATCGCAATACAAACTTGCCTAAAATTGTGGTTTTTAGGTTAATATTGGCCGTAGTCTACACACTGCCTAAGTGTTGGCTTATTAGGGTTAGTGCCCGTGATTCAAACCTTAGCCCAGATATCTCAAACGAAATAAAATTTAAAAAAAAATATTTCCTTAGACGACTTCTGTTCAGCAATCTCAACTCAACAAAGAAACTCTGAAAGTAAGAAAGAATAAAGTTAACACACACAACACAAGTGGTGTGGGAAACTGCGGGCTTCTTGGAGACGATTGCTGCAGACTGTCTAATGGTGAAGGTATAGCACTGGCCATTTTATAGTCACCAGCAGCAACTCGTTTCCTTACCGTTCGCATCTTCCCTCTCTCTTTCCACCTTTCCTAAAAAAAAAAAACCTGCATAATGCACTGCATGAGTAGGGGTCATCCCCAGAGTGCTGATTTTATAAAAAAAAAGAAAAAAAAATTCCAAACTTGCCCAAAATTGGTGATTTTCAGTTCAATATTGGCCATAGTCTAGTAGGCAGTGTGTTGGTTTATTAAAAGATTTCCCGTGATTCAAACTTTAGCTCAGACACCTAAAGCAAAACGAAATACAAAGAAAATTTTTCTTTTTGTGACTTCCTTTCAGCAATCTTGTGGCAGAAACTCTGGAAGTAAGAAATAAATGCCATGAAAAGTTCGAAATCGGCTTTAAACTCTAGGTCCCGCCACTCATGGAAAAAATTACCGAAGACATAATAGGTTTTGGGAGAAGTTAGGTTGTTGTCCTAACTAAATCATTGTGATAACAAATTAAGTATGTATTTGATACAATCAATACAATCTATCGCAATACAAACTTGCCCCAGAATGGTGGTTTTTAGGTTAATATTGGCCGTAGTCTTGTAGTTAGTGTGTTGGCTTATTAGAAGAGTTCCCTTGGTTCAAATCTTAGCTCAGATACCTAGAACAAAACGAAATACAAAGAAAATTTTTTTTTCTTCTCTTCTGGTGAAAACTTTGAGAGCAAATAAACTTGACATGAAAAGTTTCTCAGATATCTGTTGTTCGGAATCGGCACAACGTCAATGGTGTGAGAAGTTAGGTTGTAATCCTAACTAAAGCATTGTTATGATTGTTTTCTTTGATATATTGCCGACTTGAGAAACTTTTGGCAATTCATATTTTGCATTCAGAGACTGCTGAAAGGAAGTGCAAAAAGAAATATTTTTTTTATTTCGTTTTGTTCGATAGGCCTGAGCTAGGGTTTGAACCAAAGAAACTTGTTCTAATAAGCCAACACACTAAAAACTAGATTACGGCAGCAGCAACCATTATTACCATAACAAAGCCCGGTGACGTATGAATTCATACCGGACGCGACATTCGTACTGTAACGCGCAGACTTTGGCTTTAGCTTAGGTCTGGGATTCTTACTGACGGGACATGGCTCGCTCAATACATTCTTTCATAAAAGGAGCCTCAGTGAGACAGAGAACTGTTGGTGTGGGTTGGGACCTGAGGACTGGCAGCATATACTGTCGACGTGTTCGCTCTATGAAGACCTTTGGGATTTAGAAGCGATGGGTATCATCGAGACGGGGGCTATGGTGGACTTTAGTAGGGACTTAGCTACGGATTGGATAAAGCATAGACTTGACGAGTTCGCTCGTCTTGTATTTAGTAGGAGAAGAACGAGGGTGGCCTGATAGGTTACCCTTGATATGTTCGTCGCTGTCGTTGTCGGCCAATGAAGCTCGACGTTTGCGTGCGCATCCTACACTAGTAGGTTGCCAGGTTGGGTGGTCCGTTTTTGTCCGCGGTCATCATTGGTCGTAGTGTCCACTATTGTGTTGTCTGTGTGTGTTTTCTTTTTCTATGGGTCACCAGTCCCGAACTCTTTGATGTTCAACCAATAGCAGACTGGACTGCGAAGCTCGACCGGAGGCTTAATTCTGGTAACATGGATATCAGGAGCCCCAGAGATTTGTCTCTGCCCTTGAAGGAGCAGCATGGTGGCTGTGGTTTAAACCTAAACCGCGGGGAAAGCGCAAGCTCGGTATGGTGTTACACTGTTAACCATTGTAAAAAGTGGAGTTTAGACAGTTTCCCATGGGGTATGGTGAAACTCATGCAAAACACCGGACTCATAACGAAGCCCGGCATCGTTATCTCTTGAAAAACAATGTTTCTCATGACAATACATACATCAGTCAGGACCTAGCTTGTTATTCTACTTTTGCTGTGTTAATTTTATATTTGAGTTCAGCAAAGTCAAATCCGAACGATAGATTTTTGAGAAACTTTCATGACAACTTTATTTATTCTCAGAGTTTTTGCATTTTTTGTTTTGCTTGTGATGTCTCATCTGGGTTTTGAACCGTGGCTATATGCTATCATACTACCCACTAAACTACGGTCACTGCTCCTATGCAATAATGCAATACATTTTCGGAAAATCTTTTGTTTTTAAACGATATTGGCAATCCTATCTTTCTAGAACCTGCTTTAGTAGATCAATTAGGTTTGTTTAGACTCGGAACAACAGATTTTTGAGAAACTTTTCATGACAATTTTTATTTCTCTCACATTTTTTAACAAAAATTGGTTAAGAAGCAGTCGACGAATATTTTTTACAATTTATTTTGTTGAAGATATCTAAGCTGGGGTTTGAACTTTGGCCTCATACCTAATAAGCCATCACAAACTACTAGAATACGGAAACTTCTCCTCATAATAATATCCCATGCAACAATTATCATTAAAGAAGTTGTTTTTAGACAATGATGGCAACCCTATCGTTCTAGAACCTGTTAAAGTATATCAATCAGATTTTGTCTTAGAAATATATGTCCCGTTAACCGCTTTGCTGATTAAAGATTCTGTTTCCTACCATTTGATATACACATACATACAGAATTGGTCATTACAACACTTCAGCCAGGATCGCAACCAAGTTTCTCACACCTCTACAGTTCTAAGTCGACTCTAAACAACAGACTTTTCATGGCGATTTTGCCAGGAGACTGCTTAGAGTAAATCCCGAAAATAGATTTTTGTTTTGAAATGTTTGACTTGGGGTTTGTATCCTGGCCTCACGTCTAATAAGACATCTTATTACCTACTAGACTACGGAGACTTCGTTTCATAACAATATCCCATGCAATAATCCAATACTTTTCCACAATTGTTTTTAGACAATGATGGCAACCCTATCTTTATAGAACTTACAGTATTAGGTTAATCAGGATTTGCATTTTAAATATGGCTCGTTTAGCGATTAACTGGTTAAAGTTTCTGCTTCCTAGCTTTGAATCACTTGTGGAAATTTTGGTGGAAATGAATTTGAATATGTTTTCATAAAATCTTGAGGCTATTTGTCAAAAAATCTTCGTAGATGGCTTAGTAAACCCACTACTGCTGGGTTGTAACCAAGACTCCATTGTATTTTCCCATCTGCAATATACGATTCAATATTCTTCAACGATTCACTTTTAAACCAGCAAACTTAGTTTGTTTTTTTTTTTGGGGATTTTCTTGGATAAAAAAAGAAAAGAGAAAGAAAAACAGAAGAGAGAGAGAGAGAGAGAGAGAGCGAAAAAATCATTTCATTTCTAAGTATGATTGTCGTTTAGATAATGCTTAAGTAGACACAATGTCACGTCATATGATACGGCTGATGATGTCTTCCTTCGTTCGTTCGTTTCAATTTCGTTTTCGTGTTGTTGTTGTTGTTGTTTTTTCTATCATTTACTGCTGAAAGTGTGACTGGAGCAGTACTGCTACATGTGCTACATGTTGTGTGCATCATCAGTAAATACCATGTAAACCAAGACTGTATGGCTGTATTTAGTTTTAAGTCTTACAAGTATTTTGGTTTCTCTCTCTTACTCTCTCTCACTCTCTATCTCTTTCTATCTTCTAAAGCTTTATAACAATGGCTAGCATATATACATGCATAGACGTGGAAATGGTTGAATAGTGTATTGAGATACTGCAATATGTTGCAAGTGGGTTAATCCATAAGTTGGCTAAAGAAACATTTTGTGGAAAACATGATAAGCAGGTTATCTAGATACTTGAGTTTTCCTTTTACATCGTTTAACATTAAAATTATAAACAAAAACAACAAACTTGTTTACAAATTATAGCACTGCGTAATATAACAACAAACACCAGCATAAAAAAATGGAAAACGAGTAAACAAAAATACAACAACAAACACCAGCATAAAAAATGGTAAACAAGTAAACAAAAATACAACAATAAACACTACAAAATAAATGTAAACAAAGTACACGAACAACAATACTGAAACAACGATGTTTACATTTATAGAGAACTCGATCTCTCGAGAAGGCGAAGCCATGAACATTCGCCTTCAAATACATTCATCAGACTGCTTACTTTGCTTTTAGCTACTATCTTTTCTGCAACACTGGTTTAAACAGCTCACGCATGTTTCGTGTTTTGTTTCACTGTCAAACATCTTCAGTTTGGTCTATAATTTAACCGTGAATCGTCTTACAAACGAGCAACGCTTGCAAATCATTCCAAGTTTTATTATCAAAATGCGTGCTGTGTTATCGCGCGCTTCTTGTATTTTATGGTCCAGTATAATCGATCCACTGAAACGGCTATTTGGGCAATTGTGACTAAATTTCGCACCAAATTTACATTGTTGGACATTTAACCACCACGAACACACTTACGTAGCGTATCAGCCAGTGTTAATGATGAGCATCAATTATCGATTCATCGCCGTTCGCAGCAATTGGGCCTCTGTTACTCAACAACGTGGAAAATTTTGCGGAAGGATTTAGGTGTAAAGCCTTTCAAAATACAGCTGGTGCAAGAATTGAAGCCGAACAACCTACCGCAATGCAGAATTTTTGTTGAATGGGCTCTTGGAAAGTTGGCCGCAGATCAACTTCTTTATCGAAGAATTATGTTCAGGTACGAAGCTCATTTTTGGCTCAATGGATACGTAAGTAAGCAGAATTGCCGATTTTAGAGTGAAGATCAGCCAGAAGCATTTTAAGAGCTACGAATGCATCCAGAAAAAGTCACAGTTTGGTGCGGTTTATGGGCTGGTGGCATCATTGGATCGTACTTCTTCAAAGATGTTGCGAATCGTAACGTAACTGTGAATAGTGAGCGCTACCGTAAGATGATATCCAACTTTTTTTGGCCCAAAATGCAAGAGCTTGACTTGCATGACATGTGATTTCAACAAGATAGTGCCACATGCCACACATCACGCGCAAAAATGGACTTATTGAGAGGTGAGTTCGGGGAACATTTTATTTCACATTCGGGACCAGTCAATTGGCCGAATAAGACCGTGCAATTTAACCCCTTTTTAAACTATTTTTTGTGGGGCTATGTTAAAGCTCATGTTTATACAGACAAACCCGCTTCAATTGACGCATTGGAAGCCAACATTGAAGCATTTAATCGTGAGATACCGGCCGAAATGGTGGAAAGAGTATGCCAAAATTGGACTATGCGGATGGACCATTTGAGACCCAGTCACGGTCAACATTTGCATGAAATAATCTTTAAATATTAAATTATATGGAGCGTACTATGGATTCAAATAAAGATTTCATGCATTATTCTGAATTTTATGTGTTTTTTGTTTGAAAAATTTTCCAATAGCTCTTAAAAAATCACTTTACAAAACAAAGCAAAGCAGGCGACGGAGTTAGTAAAAGTTCAGTCAGTCATGTGTGAGGAGGCGGAGTGTTTGAAGTTAGTAATCGTGGTTTGAAGATCTCCGTTACAAAGATCTGTTGAACAATTGTCTAGTAATTGTTATTGTTTAAGCAAAAGGTGTAAACATAAGGAATTACAAACAAAGCAATTGTTGTTGTTTACATCAAGTTGGGAATAGTGGCACACAGAATTGTGTGAATAATAAAGAATTTTAATTAAAACTAAATAGAGATTTATTTGTATTTTATTTGTAATCTACGAGCTAATATTTTAAACGGTTTTAAACGGTAAAAACCTAACAATATTAAGCGTGAAAGTGGCAATGGCACATATTCAAATGGCTTAAGGATGTACTTTATATGAAAGTTAACCCACTATTGTTAGTTTTTTTACTTTACATTTAATTTTTTTTATCACTGAATTCATGTCAAATCATTGCAAACGAAACATTTTCTTTATTTTGAATTAATTTTTCCAAAACGGAAATGCATAAATTATTGCCAAGCAATACTACTTCAGTAATTGCCACCGTTTGCATGCTGAATAAATTCCGGATTAAGCCACCTAAGTGCACAAAAGAAATCCAAAAGAAAGAAGGAAAAAATGTTGAAAAAATCTGTTGGAAAGCAAGGCTGAAAAAAAGGAAAATGCACAACACAACTGGGTTTGACTTTCATTGAGCGAAATATGACTAGAAAACAATTTCTTCTTCATTTTCCGTCGTTCCTTTATGATTATTTTTGTTTTTTTTTTTCTCATTTTCTTGATGCATTTGCTCCATTATGAAAAGCAAAGAAAAGAGAGAAAAAAAACTAGAAATCAAGGAACAATATCTCAACATTTTTACACTCATTCTGTAGTTGGTGATTATCACAAGGCAAGCAGCGAAGGCAAACTACATATTCATGTTATTAAACAGGGTGATGCAGAATATTTCATACGGCAGAACAAAAATGTTTACATTATGACTTGTGTCTTGAATATCGGCTTCCAATACAGATTTATCGGCATAAGCCAATAACTTCTCTTAGAATTATGAAAATAAATCCAGAGGCCTTAAATACCAGGAACGTAAAGGCCAGTGAGTAGGACCACAATTCTATCATGAAATAGATTTTGCAATAATTCGATTGCTAAAGGTAGTGTATGGCAATTTGCTTCGCCTTTTTGCTATTAAATGTCGGCAGTATTCACGTGATTAATTTCTGAAAACAAATGCTTAGTTAGCATACAGTCAAAGAACAAAGTCTACATACATTACTAGATTTTTTTGCTGATTTTTATTAAATTGAAAAAAGTGTTAGAGCGTTCCTTAAGGCAGTTACTAGGAAGAATGTTTGAAGATAAAAACGAATTAAAACAAAATATCATCTAGAAATGATCAATTTTTGCTTACTAGCGTACAGCGTTGTATGTAGACTTTTTTCTGTGACTGTAACTCCATAGAATTAGTCATTCACTGTATGTATGGTATGTATTGTAGGATGAAGAGATACCGTATTACCGTAAACATACGATATATTGTACTCCCCTCATACTTTATAGGGTTTTAATGTCTCTAAGCTTATGGCCTCTAAGTTTATTACTCCGACAAACTTCAGGATTGTGCTCGCTGTTAGCAATGTTAGTTCCATGCCTAGCACTTGATATGCTTGGAAGTGTTTCTTACTGGAATACATTATTGCTCCACAGGTTCTACGAATGTTTTTCGATGATTCATTCTCATGACCAGATAATCTACATGTAAGACTCGAGTTAACCTCCATTCCTTTTAAGTGTACTCTGAGTCTACAGAGCACTTTATCAAGCTCAGAATATTTCTTAATAGTCTAATGCATTACTCCTCTCTATTCTTATTGTAATTTCGCAACAAAAGTTATGATTTCCTTAAACCCACTTGTTTGAACATACCTTTCCAAACATGCATCTGCACTCCACAGGAGGTGTGTGGCATCATCAAGCTCATCTGCTCTCTCACTGCCATATAACCTAGGACCCTGTAGAATGCAATCTTTCTTTTGCCAACCTATCTAATTTGGTTTCTCCAGATAATCGCAAAGCATTTTCGCTTTAACAACAAAAGTGCGGAGTGCTCAAAATGCGGCCTTTGTACCTCCTATCCAAATTCAATCGAACACATCGTTCGTTGATATAAAGTTCTGCTTGCAAGATGTCCTAGAGTTTTCCGATAAAACGTTATTCTTTTATCCTGGAACCAATAAACTTCAACTCCTGTTTTCAGATCCCTTCTTGACCCATCTGTACACCACAAACTAGGCCCTGGTTTATAAGAATATAAGACTTCCAGATTATTGCATTCTTTACCTATATTAGATTAATTTCTTCCTGAAGATAAAATGTTGTCGCCATAGTCTAATAGATAGTGTGTCGGCTTATTAGAGTGAGAACCAATATTGTTGCGCAAATGGAAATGGTGTTCTTAAAATGGTAAACAAAAACTCTAAAAACAAAGAAAATGGACTTGTTTACATGATCAACGAATAAACAAAAATATAGCAACAAAATTGGTATAAAAAAATAAAGACACAAAGAAGTAAACAAGCAACAACAAAGTCCAGTATAAAAAAGCGGATAAACAGTAAACAGGCAACAACAACAACTGCAAGCAACTTGTTTACATTTATAGAGATTTTGTGAAAGCAAAGACATTCGCCTTCAAGTGTATTCATCAGACTGCTTACCCTTCGATATAAAAGACAAGACAGTAAAAATTCGGTCAGTTTTGTGTGAATACACGTGATTGAGAAAGAATTCGGTCAGTCTTGAGTAAAGACACTTTGCGTGTGAAAAGAATAATTGTAGTTTGAAAATCTCTGCTATAAAGATCTAACGAACAATTGTTATTGCATATGGGGAAGAGTGTGAAAGAAGAATCGTTAAAGGTTACACACGGAATTGTGTGAACAATAAAGAATTGATTTGAAATTAAACATCAAATTTATTTTTCTTTTATTTGCAATCTACGAACTCATATTTTTAACGTTTCTAAAAGGGTCGCCGTGGTCTAGTGGGTAGTGTGTTGGCTTATTAGACGAAGGACCCGGGTTCGTATCCAGGTCAGACATCAAAACGAAAAATATTTTCTTCGGCGACTTCCTCTCAGCAGATTTCTGGCAAAGACTCTGAGAGTAAAAATTGCCATGAAAGCTTCTCAAAAATCTGTCGTTCGGAATCGACTTTAAACTGTAGGTCCCGCCACTCATGTATAAAATTAACACACACAACATAAGTGGTGTGAGAAGCTAGGTCGTAATCCTAACTGAAGGGTTGTAATGGCCATTATGAATTATGAAAAGGGTAAAAACGTAACAGTGCATGATTAAATGGCCGATATCTATTGTCAGACCATGCTTAATTTCATTGTCTAAAATTTATTTGAACTAAGAATACTCTTGGAACTCTCTTTATTTCCTATAACCGAATATAAATAATTGACCATTACAATCCTTCAGCCAGGATTACGACCTAGCTTCTTACAACACTAGGTTGTGTGCGTTAATTTTATACGTGAGTGACGGGACCTGTAGTTTAAAGTAGGCAGGCAAAGTAGGCAACTGAGTTAGTAAAAGTTCAGTCAGTTTTGTGTAAAGACGCGGTGTGTTTGAAGATCTATCGAACAATTGCCTAGTAATTGTTATTGTTTATGCAAAGAGTGTAAACCGAGGAATAACAAACAAAGCAATTATTATTGTTTACATCAAGTAGTGAACAGTGGCACACAGAATTAAGCGAATAATAAAGAATTTTAATTAAAACTAGACATAAATTTATTTTTATTTTTATTTTGAATCTATTAACTCATATTTTTAACGTTTTTAAAACGGTAAAAACGTAACATTATGTTGCATTTATTCTTTATCACCACATAAGTGATGTTTTTTAAAGAACAAATCTCGAACACGAAGTTAAGAGGTGAAATGAAGTCATAATGCAGGCACACACACATACATACGTCGTATGTATAAATGTTACTGACGCTGACAATGATGATGATATGTTTACTGTTGTTTGTTACACGTGGTTTTCGTACATACGTATGCGTTGAGTGTGAATGTGTATGCATGTGCCGATGTATGTTAATCTATAATACAACACAATACAATACAATCTAACGATGGTATAACGATGTCGATGCTGTTATATTTAATATGTTTGTTTGTATGCAAGTGTGTGTGTGTGTTTTATGTTTGTACGTAAACACATACGATATGTATGCATGTGTGTTTGTGCCACTTTAAATGTCACCACAAGCGTCAGCATAACAACAATACAAATGACAGCTGTAAGGCACTTGCGTCTTGTTTTGTGACTGTTGCAGGCATGAAATCCTTTGTGTGCGTATATGAATTTATCCTGTTGCTGCCATACAGAGTTTATAATATTTATGCTGCTGTTGTTTCACTGTTGCTCTCGGTCTCTTTCGTTCTTTCTTTATTATTTTCTTTTTTTTTTCTTTTTGTTGGTTTGTTGCGTTTGCTAATGTTATTGCTGCTGCTGCTGCTGCTGCTACTGTACTTGCCTTTACTTTCAGCTACTGCAATACAACAGCATGTACATCTAGCGAGCATGCAAGTACGTATGATGATCCTAGTGGGGGGTGTAAACTGCTGTTGCTTATGCTAAAAGAGCTGCTGTGATGACGATGGGACGACGATGACAATGACGATGACTATGACGATGATGATGGCTTCTAAGTTTCTGTGTTTTTTTGTTTGTTTTGTTTTGTTTTTGTTTACGTTCATGTATGTATTTAGATAGCAGGATGGATGGCTGAATGAGTGGATGGTTGGTTGCATGAATTGCTAGTCGGTTGCCTGTAATTGTATGTGTAAAAATGCTTTTTTTCCTTCTCCTTCTATTTTAGCATTCATTTATGCTTTCATTCTGGGTGTGTCTGTCTGTTTGGTTGCAATTTTTATTGTTTGTTCATGTTTCGGTATTCACATACCCAAATAAACGACTCATATTCACACATACCCAAACAAACATTAATTTTTGGAAATACAAAAAAAGCCGGAATACATACTCCCATGCATATTCATGGTTGCGGATAAGTGGGTGTAAGTGTGTGTAAGAAAATTTGTCTATCCACACACGTAAGTGTGTGTGTATGTGTACATATCTGTATGATGTATTATCCCAGTTATTTTTGTTACATTTCACTACTTTGTCATATTTTGGCATAAAATGTTCTCCGTTCTCCGTTCTCTTTTCTTTTTTTTTCCACCGGGTGCTTTTTCATTCGTTGTCATCGCTCATGTTATTGTTGTTTATAATTCTTTATTGTTATTGTTATCATAGGCACTCTATAGCAGCATACACACTAGAGATCAGCAATGAATATTCAAAAAGATAAGTAGTAACGAATCATACTCATAATTCCTGGTACTTATAAGCATTCATACTTATTTTAATATTATGGAACCTCTCCCTTGAACCTTGAAGTACTCTTCATACTCATACTGAACAACACGTATGATGTTGTTGATTTCGACTCGACTCGCAATAACTCAGCACATCCGAGAATCACAAAATAAGTATGAGTCGCATACGAACACTAAAATACTCACTAAATGGTTGGGTGTTTACTCTGCCTGCACCTCTGTCTTTTGTGCTTAGGTGTCATTTTTTTTTGTAAATGCAACAACAACTAAGACTGTAAATTTTGATAAATGATTCGAGTCACTCGAATCCGTTATAAGTACAGTAAGAACCCCGCTTAACACTGCCCCGCTTAACACTGCCCCGCTTAACACTGTTTCAGTATTATGCGATAGTATTGGGACTCCCCTAAATCGAGCATTTTATTGATACTTGTGGTGCACTATATAGCGACGGTGTATACCAGAGATCAGCAATGAATCGTTTTTCCGCTACTCATAAGCACTCATACAATTTTGAGTATGAATGAATCAACAGAATTGAAACTCAACTACTCTGATTCATTCGTACATTGATTTATAAGTAGAAGTAGCAATAAGTATGAGTAAAACGTTAACATCAAACTCAGAACATTCGAAATATGTTTGATTCATACGCCTACTCATTCTGGTTCATATATTTAGAACAATACTTATACTGGTTCCGTTGTTATTGCTCCAAGACGTGAGCAAGCTCGTACAGTGCGTACATACGAAAATATTGAAGCTGTGGCTGAGGGTATTCGTATGTCTAAGGAACGATCAACAGCAACTCGTTATTGTTCACAAAAATTGCACTTTTCAGGCATCAGTTTTCGTCAAATTTTGCGAAAAGATCTTCGTATGACGCCTTGTAAAGTTTAATTGGTTCAAGAGTTTAAGCTGCATGATCACCCGCTAAGTTTTCACTTCGCTAGATGGACCAACGAGAAGCTGCATGATGATGTTGATTTTGATGAGACTTCTTGTCATTTTGGTGGGTATGCTGTCGTATTTGGGACTTGGGAAGTATACATATGGCCTTACAGAAGGCAATGAACCCATTACAAGTTGCTGTTTGTTGCGGCTTGCGGTGTGAAGGCATCATTGGCCCTTGTTCCTTTGAAAATGAGGACGAAGACAACTATCGCACCATGATAACCATTCTTTTATGTCCGCTCTTCATAGTATTGATGTGAAAGATGTTTGGTTTCAACAGGATGGTGGACGGATGCCACACATCTCACACCACTATCGATTGATTGTCTCATACGTTTGATGTCCGTGTAATTAGCCGCAATGGTGATGTCAATTGGCCGCCAAGAATCTGTAATTTGACAACGTTGGACCTGTTTTCTGTTGGGCCACCGTTAAAGAAAAGTCTTATGCCAACAAACCAGAAGTAATTGAGCATTAGAAGGTACTATACGTAATGCTATTGTCGAGGTAACGATCATACGTACTCTTGAAAAAGTGCATGAAAATTAGTGCAATCGAATGAGGTTTTCGTGGGGGGGCAGCCATGGTAGCCATGTGAGTGAATTAATATTCCATTTCCAAACAGAACTACTTCACAACAAAAGAATAAATTTTACAAAATTTCCATCCGTTTGGATTTCATTGGAGTTTTCAAATTTAAACTTTTAAATGGCCCACCCTTTAGAACTTTTCCTTCGAAAATTTCCTTCAATTGTAGAGTAGCATACAGTAGGACTTGGTTGATTGCAACTTTCTTTCCTGTTGTAGAGTGTTCCTGTTGTTGGTATTGTTGTTGATGTTGTTGTTGTTGCTGTTGTTGTTTCTAATGTTGTTACTCGTTAGCCGTTTATTGTTTGCCAGTTTGTTTGTACGTCATTCGTTCATATTTGTGTTGCATATCGTTTAGTTTTTCCTGTTGTGGCAGGCAACTGCCTCTTTCTATGAAAATAAATCGTATTTGTCTTGCTTTTTATATTGTGTTGTTGCAATTGTTGTTGTTGTTGTTCATTTGTTGTTGTTCATTTATTGTATGACAAATATGGTTTGTTAACTATTTGTAGCTATTTTGTTAAGAAATTTTCTATTTTTTCGTCACATTTATAAAATAAAATGATTCTCTTAACATATGCTTCTAGGCTTAAAGGCTTTTTAGGCCGTTTAGTGCTTAGCATTGAAGTTTCTTTGTGTTAATTTTATGCATAAATTTTATGCTTTCATAAATACACGGTTTTAGCATTCGTTTTCTTCTCTTAATTTCTTGTATAGTTGTTTATGTAACTCTATGTACCGTACGATATGTGTATTTTGTTGTTGTCTGTTTATTTTGTTAACTTATTTTTTTATTCGATTTATTTTTAATTGTCGTAACCATATGATGAATGAAAGGTGAAGTCGCCTGATAGTCTAGTAGGTAGTATATTGGCTTATTAGAAGTAAAAGTCAGGGTTCGAGTCCCAAGCTAGACATCAAAACGAAAAAAATAAATATTTCTTAGATGATTTCCTCTCAACCAAATTCTAGCAACAACTGTGAGAATAAATAAAATTGTCATGAAAAGTTTTTCATTCTCATTCGGAGTCGACTTTAAATTGTAGGTCCCGTCACTCATGTATAAAATTAACACACACAGCATAAGTGGTGTGAGAAACTAGGTCAATAATCCTGACTGAAGCGTTGTAATGACCAAATTATGTATGAATATTGAAATTTAAGAATTTTATAAAATATTACTAAATTATGGAGGGATTTGTTCCCACTGAATTGCGAAAGTCATCAGTTGTGCATATTGCAGAGATCAGTCATGAATTCCTTTTTTCTCTACTCATAAACACTCATGAAATTTTGGAGACAAAGTGAGTGCAACAATATTGAATTTTAACTAAGTGCTCTGTGTCTGATTCATTCGTACTCACTACAACGTTGAGTTATAAGTTGCAGGTTGCAATGAGTAGTCGCACAATGTTGTTATCAAACTCATGCCATACGAAATATGTTTGACTCATAAGGCTCATACCGATTTAGATTCATTACTTTAGAAAAATACTTATAATATTTATAAATGAGATCGAGTGACTCGAATCATTTGTTAAAAATAACAGAACAGCAAGCAGAGCAAACATGCAATCTTTTAGTGAGAACATGAATGACGCACTCACAGGTGACCTGATAGCAATCTCTGAGTGGGGCCGCGCTAACAGGGTCGATTTCAATGCGCGCAAGACCCAATGTTGTTTTTTGACGCACCGGCGTGATGCTGGCTCTGGTGGTCTGTCATCTGTATTTATGGGTAATATAAATATTGAGGAGGCGGATGCTCTTGATGTTCTGAACATGAGAATTAGTTGCGATGCTCGTTGGAACAATCACATTTGCCGAGTGTCGAAGAAAGCATTCAAGTGCCTTGGTTTTTTGAAACGCTGCAGAAAGTACTTCACTCCATCCGACCTTCTTACTATTTACAGGACCTTTATCCGACCACGAATGGAGTACAACTCTCATGTAACCGCCCGTGCTCCAAAGTCTATTTTGAAGCTTCTCGATCGCGTACAGAAGAGGGCGAAGGTGCTTATTAATGACAGTTGGGTATCCAACTCTATTGATTCGTTGGAGCATCGTCGCAATGTGGCGTGTGTTTCACTGTTCTATCGGTACTATAATGGGAGGTGTTCTCGGGAGATAGGGGGCTTGGTTCCCGATAACCACATATTTTTACGTGGCACTCGAGCTTCTCACAGAGCACATCCTTTTGTGGTTGATTGTTCAGTGAACCGCACAATGCATTACAGGGAGAATTCATTTTTTGCCCGCACTGCTCGCTTGTGGAATGATTTTCCTGCGAGAGTTTTTCCCGTCAATTACGATATTGGTGAATTTAAATCGAATATCCATAAACACTACACTACTCCCTCTTTCCTCCTTCCTATAACCTATTTTCCTAAACCTGCACAATGCACTGCATGAATAGGGGCCATCCCCTGAGTGTTGGTTTTATAAAAAAAAAAAAAAATTTTTGTGTTCGAACGGGATTCATACTTATTTTGTGTTTCGTGTATATGTTGAGTTATGGGGACTCGAGTCGATATCAATAACATCATAAGTGTTGTCATGTATGAAGTGTGATGAGTACTTCAAACTTTGAATATGAGTAGCGAAAGTTCCATGATATTAAAATAAGTATGAATGGGTATCAGAAATTATGAGTATGATTCGAATCTATTCATCCGTTTGAATATTTAATGCTGGTCTCTGTCACGAACTGATGATAACAAAGCCGGCCGGTAACGACTTTCGAATTTCTAAGATTATTAAACAAATTTTAAGGCTACTGTAGCTCCTTAGTTTTTCAAATGATTTCGTGCCATGGCCTGTAGCATCAAGTACTTCCTATAACAAAATAAAAGCCTTCAGAATTTTGAAGGCTTTCGATTAATTTTTATTTTTTTTTCTGTGTGCTTTCGTATTATAAATTTACTTTCCACTTGAAGTATCCAACCAATGGAGATTACGGCAAATATTTTCCTAATTTTTTGGAGAAAATATTCCTTTTAAGTTTTTGAATTTTTAATGCATTTCTGTGTTAATTTCAATAGATTTTTTATACGAAAAAAAAAAAAATATGAAAAGGAAAAAATATGAAATTAATTTCATTAAGGCATAC